>JAPYYV010008965.1:0-29960 GCA_030522625.1 Copidosoma aretas | reverse complement strand
AAGGATCAGCCAAAAGCTGATCGAGTTTCGAGTATGCACATGGCATCAATTGCACCAAGCATGGTGCTATAGACAAGCGGAATTATTTCCAGTGGTAGCACTCACGAATATGGCAGACAAGTACAGCCGAACTTTCTAACCAAGGCTGTTTATACGTACTTGCTTCAATCTTAGTTTAAAAAAACTTTACCCAATTAAAACATACTCTAGTTAGGTAGACCATTTACCTTTTTCACGTTTGCTCTTTATTGCCGGGTCAGCATAGGTTATAGTTACACCGTGTATGTGTTTATGTTTTCCGTGTTTTTGTAAGAAAATGAATTTCCCTAGATAAAGCGTTTTTAAGAGGTGGCTGAGTATTTGGTATGTAAAACAGAGTTTTACTAATGCACATCTGGCTGCGGAGATCACAATAGTATCTAGGGCGTTTCTTTGCAAGCATTTTTGGGTTTAGTGATCGCTCTGGAGAGATACACATTATTGACGAAATCTACTATTTCTCTAGATCGAACGCAAAGTAAGAACCCGAAATATTTGGCGTGCCTGTTTTATGCGCCCTTACTAGGAGAAATAAAGTTTGCCAATAATGCGCATCCGGCCAAGGCTATCACAACAGTCCTTCGGGAGTTGCTTCACAAGCGCCTTTAGGCCCAGTAAAACTTAATAAAATTCTACGAATTATTTGTGGTTTCTCCCTTTACAAAAGTATTATAACTACCTTACGGATTTCTTCCCATTCCAGTGACCCAAGACACGGTGGAAAAAATAAGTATTGTTAATCACTAACTGAACTGACTATACTTATCCAATATTTTTCTCTGTCCTTAGAACGTATTCGCTCAGTTTACAATCAAGATACAATAAAGCTTTTTTTTTTGTACTTTAACGTTCCCAAAATTATATACTTAGACTTGGCAACGACTGTTATCAACCTAAACTTGTTTTTCACGATATGTATATATTTAATAGCATAGTTTAAAATTCTACTTTGAAATGCTAGACTGAAGCTGAACAGATTCTTTTGCATCTTAACAAAATAGAACTCTGCGAATTTATACGTTTCTCACCGCTCGGCCGAATTGGTACGTTTCTTAGCCCTCTTTAGAATTGGTACGTTTTTTTAGCGCTTTTTGGAATTGGTACGTTTTTTATTGCTTTTTCAAATTTGTACGTTTCTTAGCGCCTTTTCGAATTAGTACGTTATTCCTCCCAAACGACGTAATGTGTTGTATCTTATTCATGTTGTATCTTTGTTTAACAATATTTACTATGATGCTATTAAGAGTGCGTTGGAAGTAATATGGCACCATTTAATACTTGAGATAGATTTGTCATTTGACGGACTTTTGAATGTCATCAAATTCATCATAGAGAATAATTTATTCTCTTACAATGGCAAGTTTTATCGCCAAAATTTTTTATCAGCAATGGGCGTCCATGCAGTCCAATACTAGCTGAGATTGTTATGCAGGATATTATTGGTGTTATAATGAAGACTTGTCCGGAGCCTATTGAATTTTTTAAGATTTATGTTGATAGTTGTATGGTTTCCATTCCAGTTGATGTAATTGATGGTTTTTTATAATTTTGTAATAATATTGATCATATTGAGTTTACTCTTGCAGGATCTTACAATGGCATCTAATTATTTATCTTATTGTTACTGCCTCTTTTATAACTGTTCGTTGAGCCAAGGATACCTTAGAACTTTTTTTACTTAATGGTAATACTTCTGCAAGTATTTATTGTTCCATCTTTACGCCTCTGTCTTTTTACCTTATAAAAGGTTTATTGATAATTTTGATGACATATATTTTTCATTCTCAAGCACTTTCTTGCCTGTCTCTTGTGTCTTTTTTTGTAGCTATGTTTAAACAACCTCTATATCCTTAGTTCTGTATCTGTTTTCCAATTTGTATCTCTAATTATTTTTAGATTCCTGTATTGATTTGTATGCATCAATATATGATTTTTAGCTTCCTCATTTGCATATATTGATTCTTATATACATTATTTCTGCGTATTTACGTCACGAAAAAACTTTTATTGTTAATCGACTTCTAATTCATATTTAACTATGAATTCATTAATTAAATGATCTTTATCTTTTTTTTCATTTCTCAGTATCTTTTTATGATTGCACATCTTGTAATTATACATATTTCTCTCCTAGTCTGTGCATTTTTAATTCTGTGTATCTTTTTTTGTTTTTCTATATGATTTAATTTATATATATATATATATATATATATATATATTATATATATAAGTGGGTCCATAAATAGCGGACCAGCAAAGGCGCTTACGATATTTTTCACCATAAATCACTCTCCTTCGGTATGCTAGTGGCTTGGTAGCTTCAATAAGTGACACAAAACGACATTAACAAAGTTCATAAAATCATTTCTGCTCTTTTAAATCTTGCATTAAGTTTTCTGTGTTTGGCGAAGTAGTCTTCTCTAAAATAAAAATAACAAACAAGATCTTAAAAATAACCTCGAGCCCACTTGTATAAGACTTTTGGTGTTAGGATATGGTCAGTTGTAACTTTTCTTAAACTTTCACGTCTCGTATTACTTCTTGCAGCCGCACCAATATCGTCTCGTGCATTTTTGCTGTGTGCAGTTGCAGAAAAATGCCATTCAATCTTAATATTAAAATAATTTAAGTGATGCCAAATGTTTTTAAAATCATTTTATTTAAGTGCTGAACCTCAAAGTCTGAGAAATAGATCACTTATTTGACTGCTCTGAAATTTTTTTTAAATTATCGAATAATTTTTCTCGAATATATTTCCCTGCCATTATAGATGTAACTTTCATTCTAATAAGTTCTCGGTAAGGTTTGGATATGTGGGTAGGAGAGAGCGGGGGTGGAGGCTGTAAGAGAGGCATGTTAAAATTTCACTATCCCAAAGTAACAGAGAAATTGAAAAATCTTTACTTTATTTGTGTGTATGGGGCAGGGGCATTAGTGGAGGGTAGGCGTGTGGGCTAGAGAAGCTTTTTTTTTGTGGGTAACGTCCATTTAGACTTATTAAAATCGATTCAACAATATTTTTTCACATTAGTAAGCACATGCTTGTGTGCATGTTTGAGCTGCAGCAGCTTCATGACATTCATGGTTAAGACTTATACAGTGCTTTGCAATAGTATCGAAGCGTAGACTTCCATTTACAGCCTCTTTCAAATAAATTAAGTTTTTTTTCAATTCTATTCTAGATTGAACGACTGTTTTACAAATTATAACATCCCACTGTTTTTAGTTTCAGCTTTGTCCAATATATTTTTTCTTTTGTAAGACTCTCAGTATACGTGCTGAGAGAAAAAAAATTAACGATTTTGGATTATAAACTTTGAATCAATTTTTTCTTAAATTCTGAGATTGGTTAAACCTTTCATCTAGTGAGTTTTTTCAATAAAAAACCTGTTCCTATTATGATTGCTATACATATCTCTCACGCTTTTTGTTATTGTTTAACCTGCAACTTTAGTCCACGATTGATTTACGGAGTAGATAGTGTATATATATACAAATTGTAACAAAAAATAATTATTAGTATTCGAAGTAATTCTTGAAATAAATACTTTATTTCCTATATTTTTACCTGTGATTATTTAAGCTTTATGTGGTGTTCAAAAACATATGTAATTTATAATCTTGTTTCATTATATAGCCTATTAGATTTACTTATATTTAGAATTAACAGTACAATCAAGTTGATTTTTAAATGGCGTTGATGAGGACGTAGACCTTCACGAATACTATTCAAAATTTTAATCAGAAAATTTTATATAAATATGATCATCAGAATTATCAACACCTGTTCATGTCACATTATTGATACTATCATAAATCATTGTCTCTTTGTCCATTTAATTGACAATTTTATTGTTAAAAAATTCGTATACTTATTGTAAGAAATAAGTATTACACTGTTAATTGAAAAATTATTTACTTTGTTAGCGATTTTAAACATATGTCCTTTGTTTTTAATATTTCAGGGATTATAAATGTCTCAAATTTTCCTTCATCAATTTCGAGTAGTAATTTTGCGAGTTCATCATAATTTTATGAATTTGTATGCTTAGCATTAAAACTTAAAAACACGACGAAAGAAATTAAGATTTAACAGTTTCTGCGATAATCATGCATTCGTCACTGTTTTTAACACTGGAAGTATTTGTTTTAATACAGTTGAGAGTAATAGATTAGAGCAACCAATAATTATTCGCAAAATATTCAAACTTGTCCAATGTATTAACTATATTTGTACGATTTCGAAAAAAAAATATGGGTGGTAGTTTTTGTTGTCTACGTATGTACGCATGTACGTATTTAGGAATAAATTCATATACCGTATATTTAGGTATAATAATAAAATTATTCGAATGTAGAGGTTAGCGCTCGGAGCGTACAGAGAGTGGAGCCCCACAGTTTTTAACTACGCATAAAAGTTATTACAAAAAAAATAAGTTTTGTTTATTTTTTAAAAAGTAACATTATTTACAAGAATATACATCTGAAGTAAAAATATTTCTGATAACTTTTTTATTGCTGCTTTGTTTTACATGATGTGAAGTCTATCAACATTAAACTATAAGATTTATCGATTGAGTTGAAAATTTAATTGTTATAGTTGTACAAAACATCAAAATTAATTAACTTGACGTTTAATAATTTTTTTTCATACAATATTTGTTGCTTCCATATTATTTTAATTTTATTTGTATGCAAACACCATGTTTAGTTTTCGATTTATATGCAGAAACCTACAATCGGTCATATGGAACCAGTGGTTTGTTCATCGTATGTTTGGCTTTGCAATTTTTTTATCGTCATAGTTTAAGAAAGTACTGAGTGAAAACGCTTTCTGTTTAAAATGAACGACGATGTAGGTGTATTTCGAGTAGTTGAAGTAATTTTTGGTATAAGATTTCTGTGTATAATTTTTTCACCAGTTATTATTAATGCTTTGATATTATATTTTGTTACTATTTTTATTTTAACCATGTGTCATTATATCAATCACAATACCGAAATTTCTTATTTACACCACAACAATTCCAATTTCCAAATTAAGTTCATGATGTGGTAGACCTTCACATACATGTACTTTTAAGAATTTACATTGGAAAATCAATATAAATATTATTGTTGGATTTGTCAAAATTTTCATACGTAGCATTATCGATACTATAATATGTAATTATTTATCTTTTTATGTAAGGAGGCTCAATACTATCTTTCAGCGGGGTGGTGAAGCGGGATTAGGGGTTTAAGAAGCACGTGGCATTACCGACATAGCGTAATTTTATATATGTTGGCATCGGTGTTGAATTACTATTTATGTATGAAAAAATTTGTTATAGTAAATTTTTTAAAATAATTAACAAAAAATGCCTTTAGTACGTAATATACAGAGTCAGATTGTAAAAAAAGTAACGTTAAACAGAATAAATCCTGGATTTAAGAATAGCAAGAACAACCGTGAACGTATCATAAAAAAAATAACTTGTGTTAATTCTTATAGTTCTATAATCAAAACAGTTAATAAAAATATACATTGTCATATACGTAGACGGTTTACTTTTTAATTGAAAGAGCGCAAACGATTTATAAAGAAAAAATCAAAAAATTTCTATTGACGACAGAATTTTAAATCTTAAGCCACGTTGTTTCCTGATGCTGCTAATGAAAAAGGTTTATGTAACAATTTTTAATTAACTGACATCGTTTATTTTTCTCTTGTGTGTCTGATAGTATTTACAAAATGTCATTTATAAAAGGTAATCACAAAATTTTAATTCGAGCGGTTATTGTCTTACCAACCTAACATAATTAAAGAAACGAAGTGTCTTAAGTAGAGAGAATCATGATTTTCTCTTCATTTAGCATGGAATCAGAAGGAAATCAAAGGATGATATTAATCTGATGATAATACTCAAAGTATCAAATGTAATTTTTTCAGATTTTTCAACTATTACTTACGTATTTAACTTTTCGGTTAGATAACTTTTCCCATTAGAGCCCATGTTCAACTGCTCATTTTTCATTTCAAGATATCTCAATAACATGGCTGAGATTGCTGAAAAAACTTACGTTTGTTTATTAGTACACAAAAAATCGATTAAGACGGAAATTTGAGCCCCCAACTATTGTCAATGATTTGTATCGAATCTCTTGATTGCAAAACTTTATTATATAATAAATATGTGTACTTCTTGCGAGAAGTGTTAATAACTCTTTTCATTGCAAAATTATCTACTGATTAGATGTTTTCAAATTTTTTTTTTGTTTTCCAGTTTTCTGCGATATCTAACATTTCAATTTCTCCTTCGCCAATATCAAGTAAAGATTTAGAAATGTTGTCGTCTAATATTCGCATATTCATGATTAATTAAAAATTTTCAAAAACGACTTTAAAAAATTAGTACACAATTTTTCTGCAATACTACTGATTGTATGAATGTTCTATGTAGATACATATGTATAAATCTTTATTTTGCATGCTGATCAGAATCATTCGTAACTATTGGATTAGTGATAATTATTTGCATAATCCGTGAACTTATTCTATTTATTAACTTATAACTCTCTTAATTTGAATACGTACATATTCATTTATGTTAAGTGCATATACACTTTTTGCTAAAGCTATAACTCGTTTACGTAAAAAAGTGACTATCGATTTTTTGAAAAAGTGAATATAGTCCTTATGTATAGAAAGTAAAACATACACTAAAGGAGTAAGTTAAACATGTCATGTTTAGTAAGTGAATGGCTGTAAGTTCAATAAGTGAAAAAGCTTTATCTAAATAATTATGATACATTGTTTTGAAAATTAATAGTAAAAAAAATTCTTTTATTTATTAAATTATTTAAGCAAATCACTATAGACCAAGGTAAATTGTTACAAACCGGATGGTTAATAAAATGAAATTATGAACGTATGATGATAATTAGAGGATCGTGGGAATCGAACTCAGTCCGCAAGGGTTGCGGATGCCGTCTTGTCTATGAATTAGTTTTTTTTTAGTACTAGCAATCTAATAAGCACCCCTTAAAACTAAACAAACGACGTCCAATTCTTCAAGTTTTCTACTTGTATGACTATAATATCATTTCGATTTCTTTATAATTAGTCAATTAAGAGGGTAAATGACAAATATCCAGCATAAATGTGAAAGAATACACAATGCAAAGTAATCAAGCGATAAAATGAATCAATTACAGTGTCGATGATTTTATCTGAATGCATTGATTACATTATTTGCCTTTTATTTCTTCGTAACTCAACAGTAAGAGAATTAAGGTACAAGAAATGTGCAATGCAAGTTATAATCAGAGGTTATTATTTTTACTTTACTTGTAAGTACAGATTAACTTGTTGATCAAGTTATTATTCCTCCTTTATAAGTTAGTTTCAGTACATGGTGCAATTTAAGGTTATAATCTTCACTCATATAGTAGATTGATTGATTAAAAAAGTTATTTTCACTTGTTTCCACTGCGATTTAACTTTGGTAGACGGGAGTGTTACTTACATTATAGTCATGATCGCTTTCGCTTCGAGAAAAGTAAATTTTTCACTTTTTTAGATTTCGGGAGTACGCGTGTACGCATGTATGTATTCAAGAATACGTTTTTATGTTGCATATTAAGACATAAGAATAGAAATATTTAAATATAAGATTGGCTCGCTGATCCTGCAGGGGGCAAATCCCCACTAGTATATTTATATATATATATATATTTATATATATATTCCTAAATACATATAGTTGTGTGTGTCGAAATTTAGCTGCCGCCGCCCCACCTCCTACCCCTTGCTGGACTCCCTGCAATTCACGTAGTAATTCATCCAATTCTTACGTGTTTTGATGATCTACATTTTTTTACGCACCTCTAATCCCCCCTCCCTCTCTCGCAGAACCCCTGCACTGCAACTAACGCAGCCACCTCGCACTACTACCCACGCATGACCACCACAACACAGTCCACGCAGCCTCCAACGTTACCGCAAATGCAGCCCTCCCAAACTGCCCATGTTGCCCACGCACTTTTCGCTTTGCCTTAGTTATCTTATCGGTTTTATTGGTAACTTCATCAAGATACAAGTATGTATTCGTGTTAGTAGTTCTATCTATACGTTTTAAGATGCCGTAGTCCATATATCAGCAATCGACGTTTTTTTCAGTGTTCCAGCTCACTATGCAGTTATCTCTACATTTTCGACACTTATATTTTATTTACTAGTATAATAACAATTAAATGTGTAAGAAGTTTTTAGTCTAGATATGTTCACTTCTTTTTTGATACAATATAAATCCTGAACATAGCTTTACGAAATAAATGTACTCCACCATGTTTAAAAGCAATGTTCAAATAACTAAAAAAATAATTACTAATAAACAGAAAGTTTTATCCCGAAACTATCTAGATTCTTCGAAAATAGTTAGGTACCATTTTAGAAAATCTGATGATCATTGATTTTTGATGATAAACGTCAGATAAAATAAATAGAAGCTGAACAGCAGCTAACAGACAGCAACTCCCTTACATGAATCAAATTTTTTTTTAAATATTTACATTGCGGTATGAAACTATTTTTATTTTTTTGTCAACTTATTAGATGACTTTAACCTTTATTCGAACATTTGTTCATGATCCACTCAAATTCATTACACAAACATGTATTTACTCACAATTTATAGAAAATATTTTTTCAATTTTTTTTACGTACTAATAATTTTAAAAACATAAGTATTATTTTTAATGTACTTAGGTATTAAACTCAATTGAAATAACGGTTTTCGATTATTCTTATTATTATTTAATAGATTTTAATAGTTATCCATATAAATTCTATACCATTATCTTACAATCGGTCTTTAGGACGTTGCCTAGTATCTTTCTCTCTTATGTAGTTACCTTTATTACATATATTGAAACTTAGTCATATTAATGACGCATTTGAAAATATCCTTGTATACAGTGTCTATTCATCAAAGTTTATTCATAAGTACTGCCGAATTTTCCACCCTATCTTATTTGTTTTCTCTAAAATTCGACTGTGCCGAGTTAATCTAAAACATATAACTTTGTCTTTGTTTTCGTCATTTCTTAATAAAAAGCATTATAACTGATTTTATTGGATTTTTTAATCACTCTCCCATGTAACCAATGTTAAACTGCTTCTACTTGTTCTCATATTTCTCTTTATTTAGTGTTATAAGGTACACCCAAAAAACGCGAGTGAGTTCAGGATACTCTAATCTATTATATTTTTAAGTTTCAACAAATTCTGTCATTACCTTGTTTAACTAGGAAACGTCCTTAAATCATTGGTTCCTTGACTGTTTAAGTCTTTTTATATTACTCTCTTGTATAAAATAATTTTTTTAAACTTTTACATATAAATTTTTGTTTTTTTATTCCTAGATAAAACATATTTCATCATCATCAAACATATACATTCATCCAATCTATTGGCAGAGTCAAACTTTTCATTTTTTCGGAGTCAATTTTTTTTGGAAGTTTCAAGTATTTGAACCTGCGATGTAGCAATATCTGCTTAGAGCACGGTGAAGTATAAGACAAGTGGTCCGAAGGACCACCTTTACGAGTCGCAATTATGTCACAGTACCAAGTTCTCCACCAGATAGAACAATGCCCAAAAGGTAATGTATACGTGTTGAAGTTCTCGAATACATGTTATCTTTTATACATGTATGCATGACCTTTGTGCCACTGATCCATCTGATGGAGAACTTGGTACTGCTACATAAGTGTGACGGATTAACTAATGCGCAGAGGTGGTACTTCGTACCACCTGTCTTGTCTTGCACCGTGGCTTTAAGGTCCAGCTTATACATGGATGTTTACCTACTACATCTCCAAGTTTTACTTAGATAATTACAACTACAGTAATATCAGTATTAATACTGATGTAAAAAGCTAAGGGTTTGTGAGGGCCAAATATTTTTTAGTGCACATACTTACATATATACACTCCTACATAAATACATGCATGCATATAATAATACATACACTTAATTATACTAAAATACTTACAAACATAAATACATGGAGGGACCATCAAAAGCACTTTAACAGCGGTAGATGGCATGTACAGCAAAATATGCTAAATCCATACTCGTCGAAAAATATTCCTGATATCGGAAAGGCTTCTTGGCAGCGATGGCTTTGATATGTATATCGTATGGCGTTGATATTATAGCAATAAGCTATGCGTCGTGACGGTGAGCAGTAAAGTAGCTCTGCTGTAAACCATGAGGTTGCTCTCGTACTTATATATGCGTAATTAAAGGTGCTCAGACAAAAACTACTGGAACAATAATGATTACAAGATGGTAGGATTAAACAATGCTCCTCCTAACCCTGCTCACTGGTAACCACCTTACTTATTTAAACGTTTTAGTATAAACATTTGGATAAAACTTTTTATATGATGAATATTTACGAAAAAGTTCTTCTGTAACCCTATCTGAAATCAATTAAGGAGTAAAACACGCTTCGCAAAAGGTAAATCGCATGAAAAGCTAAAAATATTAAGTTGTTTAGTGAGTACTTCTTAAAAATTTGGACTTTAAGCGCATGTGATGATAGGAATTAATTAAAGTAATTTTTTTTAACTCATAATGAACCCCTTTTCCCTACTTCAATATTTTATTATTCTTGAATAAAAACAGACAACTAAAATAATAATTGAAAGTCTAGTGCAGTGTAGGAGTTTTGCGCCTCCTTAAATTGTCATTATTTCTTTTTCATATCGTTGTATAATAATTCTCAATCTGTCACAAAACAATCTTAATTTTTTAAAACTTGGTGCCATAACTTCAAGACAGTTTTGCGTTTACTGTGAAAAGGATACAATTTTTCTCAAGTTCCTTTTTATTTTCCAATTTACTATTCAATATATTGCAATAAATTCCTTTGTTATCGTGGTTCAGTATGACATGTCTCATAGAAAGTCGATTATAAAAAGTAGAATTTAAATATCATAAAAATTTGTAGATCACATTCCAATCAGAAAGTAGCTCACGGCACATGTATAGACCATTCATAGTGCCATACATGAACTAGCTGGACCATGGTCTGGTGCCGTAAATAGGCAGTTTTAGAAGTGTGATTAGGGGCGTCCATGGACGATGTAACGTAACCATGTGGTATGGTGACCATATAGTTTCCTTAAGGTGACCATATATGACAGACACATAACTAATACAAAATAAAATCAATGTATCCTGGCTAAAATATTTTTTTTTCAATTTATTTTTTTATTTGTAACAAGCAAGAAATTTTTTAATTATACTCATAAATTAATGTATAAATTGTATTTCTTAAAAAGAAAATGTCGGTATAAAGTGCAAGTAATAACAATTTAAATTTAAATTTTAAACAAAATTATTTTAACTATAGGTCCTTTTTTGTAAAATAATTTTCTAATTTAGAAACAGTATTATGCTTTCTCTTTTTATTTTTGTTATTTTCATCATCACGCTTTAGAGACTTCTGAAATCTTTGTGATTGGCCTCATTTCCAATCATAGCAATTATTGATGACATTACCGAGGGCCTGATTCATCAGCTTTTTATTGGCACCGTACTTGGTTGCATTTGCTATGATACAGATATTTAACTCTGTAAGTGCCAAAAATAAAGCTATATAGACATTATAACCTACAAAGTCGTTTAATAACTTATGAATCCCTAAAATATACATTTAAATACATGCATATTATAATTAGCTCTGCACGTACGCATATATTCGTATGTTTATAATTTATAGTAAAGGTAGGCATTTCACTAATAATAATAATAATAATAATAATAATAATAATGACTAAGAACGATTAACACGCAATCTACATATATTCATATTGTGGGTCCTTTGATTACATAGATATCGAATGATATACAGTAGTAATTTGTATCAAGGTTACCAAAAAAAATTTCTCGTAACAGCAGTGCAGTTCAACATTTTTGACTAAACTGGAGCTTGAATTCAAGGTACGTTAACCCACCTTAGATAACTTTCCAAACAAATCCTGTAACATAATCCAGAACCAAATAAAAATTAAAAGAGTGCAATTATTCGATTATTTTGGGGCTGCTGCTTTCTCAGCGGCGGACTTTTTCCAAAAGTGATAATATTAGGAATCCCCACGCCCCCCCCCCCCCCCCTCCGCCCCCTTATACTTACCTCCCGCTCGGACTTCACATTTTCTTGAGCATGTGTTTATTGTGTATTCACGAAGCCCTCTCTTACTACTACTTACGCAGCCCCGCCGCACTAGAACCCCATGCCACCACTCACGTAGCGCACCACTACTACTTCTTACTCAGTCCCCCTACACTACCGCTCTTGTACCCAGCTTATGTGAATCTATGAAAATATTCAATCTGTTTATAACAGTCATAGATCTAATAGGCATATTAGTTTATGACGGATTTTGTGACCATTTGCAATCATTTTCTTTATAAATCTGCATTAGGATGTAATATATTAAATTTATTGATTTAGGTATTTTTTATTTTTTTTTTTTTCTTATTAAAGTCTAGCGCATAGAAATGTATACACAATCGTATAAAATCATTATTATATGTTACTGGCGTTGAAATTGTTCATTTTTACGCGATTTCTAACTTACTATTATTTGAGTGATCTCCCCCTTGTTCCCCTCGCTCCCCCACAACACTCCCCTAAACTTCCCTCGAATCACATACTTATTCGTCCTTGTTAATTAATTTGTAAATTTCGCTTAATTTACCCTGCTCCAATAGACCTTCCCTAATCCTCCCATAAAATAAACCAAATATAAATGGGTTATCTTCCACCTCGTAGCCCCTTTATCACATCAATTCATCAGCGAAAAACTTCTTCAACAATATTCTTCTGCCATAGTTTATTCAAAATAAAAAAATAGTATATAGGAATAATTTAAAATAAAAAAAAGCTTTTTTCATTCTTTATGAAGTGAAATAATCTTATAAAAGAGATTATAATTTTCTTACTCAGATAAAAAAAAAAATATTTTTAAAATTCAATTCTCCAGCTATTTAATTATCCATGAAATATAACTATTTATAAAATAAAATGAAATATTTTCACTTAAAAGACGGCGAAAACTGTTTTTCGAATATCATAAATCGTTTGAACAACTTTTGTAGGGTACAAAGCTGTAATTTTTTTTTTTTTGAACCACTATAAGGATACATAAAAAAACTTTTCGAGCCCTAGATCATCGGAATCACTCCAAGAGTTACTTGGATATGACTGAATTGAAAAAAAATTGTAGTTTTTCTTTAATAAACATAAACGACATATCGTAAAAGATAATTTTATAATACAGCTGTTTTAATAGTTTATGAGATACAGTTATTAGGAATATCCAAATTTAATCTTTTTACCCTCCAAGTAGCAAAAACCGCCCTGTGGACATAGAAAATCAGTACAACAACCTTAATAACATATGAAACTTGGATTTTTTTTTCGAAACCAATATAAGGATAGAACAACAAATATTTTCAGCATTGGATCTTCAGAATCACTTGGAGAGTTTCTAAGATATATTTAATATTTAAAAAAATGTAGTTTTTTTTTAATTAAAAAAAACGACTTATGATAGAAAGAGAATGAAAACTGAAAATTAGCTTTTCCAATACTGTATGAGATATGTTATTTAGAAAATCATATTTGAATTTTTTTACCCCCACAAAAGTAAAGAACCGATAAGATTTCTGAGATATGACAAATTGAACACATACACACATATATATATATATATATACATGTGGAGTTTTTCTAAAAATATTGTCTTTGCACTTTAGACACTATATAAGACTAACCTATTTTCACAAACATTTGTTATTTACTGATACAAAGCTTCCTTCAGAAGGAAGCAAAACAGTATCAGTTATAATCAATAATATCATCAGTAAAAATCCTTTTTGAAACAAGTATTTGCATTAATACCAAATTATAAATATTCAAAGTTAACCAGATTTTAAAATTTATTTTGTTCGAAAAGATGATAACCAAAAGCATTGATACAATAAACCTTTGATACCAGAATATAGTGTCATTATTGTTTTTAATTCTAATACAGTTGGATGGTTTGATTTATGTGTACATCGAAACTCTAAATAAAAAATTTTTGGTACGATCATTGCATACGGCTACAACAATAATTTTTGAAAACGAGGGTTACCACATATTCGTATTACATTACATGCAGACAATAAATTAGTAACATTGGAGCGAATAGATAGATATATTTTTGCTGCAATTCCAACTGTTGACAAGAGGTTTAAAAACTTGTTATAAAACACATATTTCATGTGCCACATGACATCAATAGTACCTTCTATATAAAGAACAATAAAAGTTGTACACACAATTCTCCGAAACCATTTACATTATCTACTAAATTGAAAGAAAATGGCAATCCTGAATACAAAAGAAGAGATAACTCTTAAAAGAATCATACCGGGAATCATACCTATGAATTAAAAAACAATTCTGAAAAAATTCTAGTTAACTATTCAATGGTGGCCCCTTACAGTGAGACTTGTTGATTAAATGCAACCGTAATATCAATGTTGAATATTACGCATTAATACAAAGTATTATATGTATTTATGATTACTACGACAAAAGGTGTAGGGCATGTAAAAAAGAACTAGAGAAATTGAAATAATTAAAAGATCAGGGAGGTATAGGTTAAAGAAGTAGAAAGACTAAGACTACTGGGAACGAACGTTGAAGTTAAAGGTAGGTTACTAGAGCTACTGGAAGAAGATCCGATCACCGGCCTCCGTAAATTCAGCAAGGAGTTTGAAAAAATTGAGTCAATTAAGAAATTAAGTGCGAAACCCGGAAATAAAAGAAAGGTGCGTCTCTCCACATAATAATAGAAGTAAAAATATCTATTGTCAAGTCAAACAAACCAAGTAAGCGTACGTAAAGAAAGAAAAGTAGAATTTTTTAAATCATACGGGATTTAGGTGTAGGAAAAAAGTATGTACATGGAGATGCGACAAAAGTCTAAGCAACTAAAGATTAAATGATGGGAGAGAATGAAGAAATTATGTAAAAGAATGACTGTATGAATAGACAACTTGAGAGAGTATAGTAAATGATCTGTAAGCGTTAGGGTTTCCTTTTTGGCGATGTAAACGAACGATATTGTCATGCAGGGAGTTATAATGTGAAAATAATATATAAATTCTGTATAATATTATGAACATTCTAACACCAATAAGAGAACTATGTATCTATTATAACTTTGACGTCAAAATATAATTTTTGAAAAATAAAATTGGCTATTTTATCAATATTTTCACAAGTTGTAGTTATACAAAAAAAAAATTGTTGGCCATTCGTCAAGTTATCAAATAAATAAAAAATTTGAAAAAAGACACACATATATAGCACTAAATTTGTAATAATTGAAAGATCTGTCAGTTGCAGTCTAATGATCAAGAAATATTTTTGTATAGAAATGGGGTTCTTTAGGAGTTGGAAAAAAACCATTCTATACACATCTCCACCTTGCCGTGTGTACATTTTCTAATTGTAAAAAAAGTTGATGAAATACCGTTATATTTTTTGCTTTTCGTACGATTTGAAATTTTAGAAGCTTGTTTTATTCCTTATTCGATTTTAGATGGGGTCATTGTGGACAATTTCAAAATAGATTATGTATAACAAGTTAGGTGCTATGGTTATCTAAAAAAAGTCTAATACCTTAATCCTTTTCTAAACAAATGCACGGAACTCGTGACACATATTATCTTTTAAAACATTTTGCACGTTGACCCTAACATAAATCGGTAAAGGAATAGCACAAAGTTGGCAAATTTAAATATGAATGAAAAGTCAAAAAATTACGGTATTTCACAAGCGTATTTTAACAATAAAATAATGCACGCACTGAAGTATGGAAAAATGTATAAAATAATGTTATTTTAACTTCTAAAGTACCCTTCTTCCGTACCTCAATATATTTTTATCATCTGATTGCAACAGGCAGCTCTATTATTTTTATAAATATATTACTATATATAGGTGCCAGCTTCTTAAATTTAAATTGTCGAATTTCTAATATTTGCCTCTAAAATATAAAACTTCTAAAAACATTAGAAGATATGTTTCTGGTATTGCTACAGCGCCCAACAATAATTTTAAATAATTTCACTAAGTTTAGAAACAAAAAGTTTAAAAAAGGGTACTATCATGGTATGATACAATTATTGTAAAGAAGAAATTAATTTACAACTACATAATATAGTATTATTACTTTGTTTTTATTATGTTTCAGTCTAATATTATGCGCAACAAGCAACTCCACATAACAGTCTCTCAAAGAGAAAACAAAAATAAACAATTTTATTATTTATTTATGTTGGATTGTAAAAATAAATGTTGTCATATTTATCTAATTAAGAAAATTACGTGTTATAGTAATAAAAATAAAACAAAGAAAATAGACTGATTTGATGGTAAATGATTCTCAGATAGCTACTGGTAATATAATCGCAATTGAATCTACCGGCTATAAGATGTCAGTTTTATCGTGGGCAACAGAGAAAGTTGCTGTATTATCAGTCATAACATTGTTAATAGCTTATAGACAGAATATTCATTTGTAAAAATAGTCAATGTTATTGATTTAATTTTAATTACATGGAAGTGAAAATAATTATATTATTTTGAAAAATACAAAAATTTTTTGTCATAATCAAAATTATTAAAATTAATTCTATATGAACTGTAATGATAAGTAAAATGTTTTATCATGATTTGCCAACCTAGCATGAAGTAAACTTGATTATTTCCATTGTTCTCTAAAATTTTATATTGATAAATATTTAGTATAATTAATCATAAGGCAGTATAGTTATATATTTATAATATTTAAAAAATAATTCAAAGTTGAATTCGTTATTCGTTATAAAAAAATATAAATGTAAAGAAAATTAATTTCTGTACATGCTCAATAAAAATAATGATTCATTCCCCGCATCATAAGGTATATTTATAGTGTTTAAAAAATTTTCTCAATTATTTCCTAAGTAATAATTATTGTGTTAATATTGTCATTTAATATTATTAATTATTTAATACAATCGATACAACGATTTAAATTAGTGTTATACTAAATATTTTTAGTAAATACGTTTTAATATTATAGCAAATGAGGGAAATGTTTAAAAAAATATTCAAACAAACATAATAAGTAAAAAATGTTTTAAATAGTCATGGATTAACGAAGTAACACTCTTAAGTCATTTCTTAAATCTACGGAAGATGTAGAACTTAACGCTTACGTAAGAAATAAAAGTAATTTGTACCAACGATAAAACTATTTCAATGATCAAGTTAAAAAATATAATTGTTATTAATTTTGTAATCAATATTTGTAAAAGGCTAGTAACAAACTATAGAAGTTTTTTCAAGTCTATTAGTTTTGTCTATTATAATAATTATCAGAGCTGATTTCTTGAAATTATGTAAAGCAATATTCAATAAACAATTTCAAATAATTTCGTAGCCATGTCGAAAATAATATTTATCGAAGCATGAGAGAAACACTTAAATACATTATTTTTCTTAAATCTCGGTATAAGTTAGTACTTTAAAATATTGACTACTACTTTATGATAATTGTATTGTATTTGTTTGTTACACGTACAGAATTTATAAATTCTTTTAACATTGTCAATCCCCGCACGATAATCTTGTGCGTTTACATCGCCAAAAAAAACCCTAACGCTTACAGATAATGTACTATACTCTCTCAAGTTCTCTATACACACAGTCATTATTTTAATTCACTTCTCCAATCTTTCCTATGATTCAATCTTTAGTCGCTTAGACTTATGTCACATCTCTATATACATACTTTTATACTCTGTATACATACTTTTTTCCTACATTTAAATCCCGCATCTTTGTGAATATTCTGCCTTGCTTTCTTCAACGTACGCTTGCTTGGTTCGTTTTATTTGATGATTATTAAATTTACTTCCATTAATATGTGGAGAGCCGCACCTCTCTTTCATTTCCCGGTTTTGTTCCCTCCGTCGCCTCAATTATCAACCTGCTCAGTTTTTTTAAAATCTGTTAAATTTACAGAGGTCGGTGATCGGATCTCCTTCTAGTAGCTCTAGTAACCTAACTTTGACTCTTCGTTTACGTCCAGTAGCCCTAGTCTTTTTACTTCTTTAACCCATACCTTACTAATATTTTCTTTATTGCCCAATATGTTAATATACGCTCCAATTTCTCTGGTCCTTTTTTACATGCCCAACACGCTTTGTCTGTGTATTCCTTGTTGCCTGCCCTTCCTACGTTACGATACCCTAATCTTTCCCATTGTCTATTTGTTTCTTCCTTAACTTGCCTGTCCTTCTACTATCCCACTGCTCCTGGTACGTTTACATTTTTTTTAACAGTCGTGATATCTTAAGTTTTTTATTTTGGCCCTATTTATTTGCATTTCTCAGTCCTCTTTTATTCTTATCGCTCTTTCCAGTCTCTCTGCTAGCTTGTTTATTTCTTGATTATCGAATACACGTGTAAATCCTATCCCACCTTTTATTCCTTTGAAAGCTGCTGCTACTAATTTAGACTACTTGTTGGGATTTCTGTTTTCCGCTTATCTCAGCTCCTTTTTGAAACAGATCCTAGGCTATCTGCCCTTATCCATCTTTGCTGTATGCATCATGTATTTTCCTGCCTTAACATGCTTGCTACCTCCAAGTTCTTTCTGTTAGCCTCCATCCTCTATAAGTAGCCGGGTGTATTACAGTTGATACCCGAAGGCATCTTAACAAACATTCTTTGTACTTTTTCCTTTTTCTCTCACTTTTACTATCCCCATGTTTTAACCCCATAAAAGCACCTGGCTTTGACTATGGTTTCCAATAACTACAATATTCTGCTTAGGCTTCCTATATTGGCTCTCTCCTAAATTCTATATACCGCGTTTACTGCTTTGTTAACTTTGTTTGATGTTTTCTCTACTCTACGACTGAGCGTGTTCTTTGACGTGAACCGAAAGGATGTTCAATGGTATTATTTTGCGGGGGGAACAAGCAGGGGGCAAGACATGTATATATGTATACTACTGGAATGTTGGCTTCGCTGCAATTAACATGTGTTTAAGCTTAGGTTAGATCTCGATTGAGACATACAGTGTATACTTATATATAAAATTCAGTGTTGCCAGCTCTGGCTCCCTTCTTTCAGCTGAATGGCAAAAACCTACAATTATCATCTTTAATCATGTATTTCTTTTTTAAGTGCGTTGCAACACCCAATTAATTTTAAAGAAAAGTGTTTCTCAGGTTTTAAGCTACGTATTGATATTTTTTGTATTCAATTCTTTGCTTTTTTCACATGTCTGAAGAACCGTTTTCAACGATCTTATATTTGATTCATTGCAACTTTCAAACTTTAATATTTTCCAAAAAAGCGTTGCAACATGCTCTCAAAATAAATTTCAAAAACGTATTTTGCATCAAAGAATCATTTTCTGGAATTTTATCAAGTTCTCTGTAATTTTGACCGGACCATTAAACATCCTTTAGTATTTGTATTCCCCTACTTCTCTAAATTATTCATTTTTGAAGTGCTATTTCTCTCCTTATGCAAGCCTACCTCTCTTTCTAAAGACCAAAATTTCTGGTTTTTTCTTGTGTTTACCTCTAGTTCATTCCTATTACAGTATTGCTCTAGGTTGTTAAGCATATTTTGCAATCCTTCTTTTGTGTCCGACACTGCTTAAACATCGTCCGCAAACTATATGTTGAAAATATTTTCCCCTCCTGTAACTGTACCTCCTTCTTTCCTTTTTTTCCATTCTTTTGCAAGATTTCTAGAAAAATGCAAAATAAGCTGGGGCTTAGTAGGCATCCCCGCCTGACTCCACCATTTGATTCACTCTTCTGTTAATATTTAATTCTCTTTGTTCCTGTATATTTCTTCTATTATTCTCAAAAACTTTTCCTTAGTGGCTATCTCTTTCGTTCTTTCTATTAATATTTCTCTATTTACCCTATCGAAAGCTATTTTAAAGTCTATGAAACATACATATAAGCTGCCCTGTTTTTCAGCTTATTATTTATGATGCCGTTTAGAGCAGATGTGTGGTCCCCAGTACTTCTATTCTTTCGGAAACCTGCTTCCCTTTTTGTTAACTTTTTCTCCGATTCGAGCCATTTTCTCAGTCTGTTTACCTTTATATTTGTAAGCATTTTGTAACCTACATCCTGTAAAGATACCCCTCTGTAATTTTTATCGCTATTTTCGTCTTCTGTTTTATGTATGGGATATATTTGACTGCCATCCATCTTTTTACTAGCTGTACCTTACCGAATAGTTCGTCCTAAATTACTGCTAGCTCGCCTATCCAGAAGTCTGTAAGCCCTTTTAAGAATTCTGCGTGTATTCTGCCTTCCTCTGCTGCTTTATTGCTCGTCAATCTCTTAAGCATCCACAGGACATTGTCCTCTGTAATCTTCGCATCGATAAGCTCTCATCCAATCCCTTATTATTTTCTAGCGTCACCCCAGCCTCTAAATTATTTTCAGTTCCCATACATTTCTCTTCTAGTGGTGTCGTATCTTTTTTCTGTAGAAAATATTTAAAATGACCTGGCCAGTTCTCTTTAATAATATTTGCCCCCTTATTTTTTTCTTTGGTCTTATTTGTCCGACTGCTGTTCAAAACTCCGTCATACCTTTACAATCTTTTACTCTCTTCCACATTTCATACCTTTTTTCCTCATGGCATCTTTTTCTGGTTCCCCTTAATTTTTTCCTCTCTACTTTCAGAACCTCTTTGTCCTCCTCCTGCACTAAATTTGCCCATTTCTCAAGCGCTGCCCATACTCTTTTCTTCTGCGTTTTAACATCTTCGTCACAATCAATTGTCTATTCTCTGCCTGCTTTTTTAATCATTTTATGTTTTTTGCCTACCTCCCAAATATGTTTTGTGAGTACATTCCATCTTTTTCGCATATTCATGCCCTTCATATTTAAACCTTCTTCCCTTTTCCTCATTTCATTTTTGTACTTGATACTTTTACTCTCCACCCACTTTAATAAAAACGTTTTATCTGATTTGTTTCAAGTTCCTACTTCTTTCACCCCCTTTTTATTTTCTTCCGCTATGCTTAATTTTACTGGAAGGTGATCTGCTTCCGTCCTCGGAGTAATTTTCAACTACTTTATGACACTACCTTGTTCTTTTTGCAATTCAAGTACCAGATCGAGAACCGACTTGCCGATATCGCCGATAAAAGTGTACATCCTGTCCTAATCCCCTTTTGCTGCTCCGTTTCTAATACTTTAACCCGATTCTTCGAAAAAATTAAGCAGTTTTTTGCCCTCTTTCTTTACAGTTTTATCCGAGGATTTTCTGCTTGATTATCTGTCGCCTTCATCGTTCACCTGCAATTCTCCGATTCTTGCATTTAAATAGCCTACAATAAGTACTGATTCTCATTTATTGGTGCATTCATCTATAATTTCCTAAAGTTTCGATAGCATAATTTCTATCGTTACATTGTTATATACGCCGATAAATTTTTTTTTTTTATAATTTTTCAATTGTAAACCACTTATAATTAAACCTAGATCCTATTCGTCTACCATGTCTTTAACCACACATTTTGTAATACCAATTAAATCACTTTCTCTAGCTCTACTAATTTGTTCTCTTGAACTGACTCTTTCAAGTACCAGTCATATTTCTTGTTTGGTTCATACTTCCATGTTTTTACATGACGTTTTTCCACCCACGTTTCCTGTAATACTATTACGACAAACTTATTGAGATAATTAGTCTAATACCTGCTCTATTCTACATAATAGATTTCAACTTATTCCTTCCCCCATGATAAACTGCTCCTTTTTCATCAAAAAAACACAAATATTCCCTCTGTAATTCATCCCACGCCCACCATTTATCTCCGATCTTTAGTTAAAGAAATCCCTTACGAACCTGTAATCCTTTATTTTTTTCGTCTGCCTCCCTCTCTCTAATCAAATTAGGGACTTATTTTTCTATTTCTGCGAAGTCATCTTCTAGCCATATATTAAACCCTTTAAGATTTCCCTTTTTTCGCATTATTTTTACCTTAAATTTTAATGATTTTAGTTCAACTAAGAGACCTTCTCCAACTGCTTTTGTTCTAATTATCAGTGCTTCTACACCTAACTTTCACTTATACCTTCTTATATCAGCTTTGTATTTACATCACCTGTACCAGTTAACTGAGATCCATCATTTCCCGGCCCATCGATTGCTTTTGCTTTGTCAACAATTATTTCTGTTTGTTTTGTTTGTCGTTGCTATTCACACTGTTTGCCCTCTATACTCTACTATCCCTCAGTTAGTTCCCTGCATAATAATCTCCTGTATACCATTAATCTGATTTGCTACTTTTTAAATTATTTCCCCTTTAAGAGTGTTTACAATTTCTATTCGTGTGTTTACTCTTCCAAGCTCCTCTCGTAGGCCTTTATTGTCTCTTATTATTTTTTCAATTACGTTTGCGGAATAGCTTTCTTTCGTTTCTAGCTCGCATATTTTTCGTTTTTCCCGCTCTAATTCTAATAATAATTGTTAAATTTTTCTTGCATTACCCTATACTTATTAAAGTCTACTGCGAAATTTCATAACCCATATGTCATGGTTATCGCCGTAGCTGCTGGTGCTGCTGCTGGCACATTTGTCATCGTTTACGCTGCTACTATCGTCGCTGTTGTTGTAGTCGACGTCTGCGTCTGTATCAGCTTCAACTTCTGTCGTTACCAGCGCCTGCTTCTTTGAGGCTAGTAATGATAGGAAAGAAAATTGAAAGAAAAAAAATTCGTTACAGCAATCTGGAGCCGGGATATTGTAGAATAAGATATTCTAAAAGAGGAAAAAATAAATCGAACAGTCTGCTGCTATCCGGGGTGGAATAGGGTGGCTTTCAAGGGGTTGAAATCAGTTTTTCGCGATTTCTGGCTAAACGGTGCATCCTATCCAAAAAAATTAAACGTAAAAGTTTTAAATAATAAGATGATCTAAAACTTTTGTGTTAACTATTTTTACCCTCACCTCCAAATTTTTTGAAAATAATGCAAAAAACCAATTTTTTTGTTTTTAATTTTTTTCTTCCAGAAAAAAAAATTTTATTAAGCCAAAACTTTCTCAAAAGATACCTTTTGGTATTATAAAAATGTAGTTATTTATTTGAAAGAAACCATTTTAAGGTTTTTTTAAAATTTCATTTTTCTGAAAAAAAAAAAAGAAATTTTTAACGAAAATCCTACCTCAAACTACGCAACCTACAGAGTTAAAATTTGGCACACTTCTTTTTACATCCACTTTCAATCAGCAGTGAAAAAAAGATACACTGCAAAGGGAAAAATGGCGGGAAAATTAAAAAAACCTAAAAAATGACTTTTTTTGTGGTATTTGGGATATACATAATTGAACAATCGTTATTAATTAATAAAATCATTCCAATTTTCATGTTTAATCTTTGATTATTCTACAGTGCTAGTTTTCATACGCTAAAAAATGTACATATCATCATAATAATCATTCTATAGGTAATGTAGTAGATCTACAATGATATATACGGATTTTGCAGTTGAAAGAGTGGTTTTAAATTATAAGACAGTATACGCATGTTTTCCCAGAACTTGTTTATATTTAACGTACATATATATATATATATATATATGTACAAAAAATTCTATAAACAATAATATATTATGGAATAATTGAAGAAGATTTTGTTTTTAGCAAATAAATATTACCAACATTTAATTAATTACTGTGGTACAAACAATTTAATATTATTACGAACATTCTGAAAAACCTGTATAAATTAAAAAAATGTATGCATCCACCTTCGTCCGATTCAACGAAACTGAACGATTCTTCGGTGTTTTCGACAGTTTCATCGAGCACTGATTCATTGACCGTACATTGATCTGTTTCTATTTTATTTCTTCCGAGTCACTTTGGTCAATCGATATTTGTGATTGTTCAGCATTTGAGCAATTTTCCAAGTTAAAACCATTTAAACATAAGTTGGTACATTTAAGACCATGTTTTCTGCAGCCGCATTTTATGGAAGACCAACCTTTCTCACAGCTGCAGCAAATAGCTTTCAGGAGATAATCAGGTATCAATTTCTTGTCTGCGGTATTCAGTGTAATAATGCCTTCCGTAGTTTTCTTCCAACTCCAATCGGTTGCGATCAGTTTATTGCCAAGCCACGTTTAAAGCTAGTAATACGCTCTAAAACAATGCTGTTTTGCTGCTCCTGCTGTTAAAGGTAGTTTTTCTAATGTGGAAGTTGATTTGAACGTGCCTGTTTGGTACATGTCAAACCGTAAATCGTTCAGCGTTATATCTTGTTTTTTACTATACATACATGCAATTAATTTACCGCCATTTTCTGCTAACATCTCTTTATTAGCAGTATTTTGGTAAAAAATATCAGCCAATCGATTAAATCTTTATTTTGTAAAAGTGTTTTTATTGACATTACTTTTCCTTTTCCTGCAAATCCTGAGGTAGTGTCACAATACGTTCCTTCGTTTTTGTGGCAATCGAAGTGGTTGTACCTGTATTATCAACATTAGGATATCCATAAAAATGATGTAACTATTTAGCTCCAGAAACGCTCCTTTAATTTCTCCCATTCGTATCCTGCAATTACGAAAACACGAGTGTAGCAGATACAATTTGCTGTTTTAGACTTGTATGATATCATATAAAAACTCGCTCTGTACAGTAATCAAAGATTAATATTCAATAATCAACGATTAATATTATCATTTCTATAAACATAAAGAAATTATAATGATTTTATTAATTAATAACGATTGTTCGACGGTCTATATGCCAAATACCACAAAAAAGTCTTTTTCTTCGGTTTTTTCAATTTTCCCGCCATTTTTTCCATTGCAGTGTACCTTTTTTCCACTACTAATTGAAAGTAGAAGTAACTACGAGTATGGGTGCCAAATTTGAACTCTGTAGGTTGCGTAGTTTGAGGTAAGATTTTCGTTGAATATTTCATTCTCACGGGTCCGAGTCAACCTTCCTTATCCCCGACATCTCCGTCATCTGTATTCTTTTCGTTTTGCCACCGTTGTCATTTGACTATTCTTTGCTGTTGCAAAATACTATGCCCGTTGTTTTTTCCAGGTTCTATCTGTCTGCTCCTCTTGTACTGATATCTCTTCTTCCATGGCCATCTTTTTGTACCTTTCGTCGCTTGTCTGCTCATTTCTACTATTGACACTGTTTGTCTTCACTTCCTCAGACCCTGCTCTTAACTGTCTCTTTTTTTTCTCTTAGTGTTCTTTTCATGATTTTTCTGCTATGTATCTTCATTGTCCGATTTAAGTAACACCTCAACAATCTCTGGTATTGGCGGGAACAACTCCCTCCTAGTCGATGTGCCTGATTTAAGGTATTTTTCTCGTCTTTTTGCCTCGGGCTTACGCAGCCCTGTTGCTACTTTAGATTTCACTCCTTTCGGCCTACAATTTTTTTCAATTCTAATGACCTCTTTACTACCTTCTTCACTTTTCTTCTCTGTTTTTTATTGGCTATCCTTTTCTCGCTCGTTGTCCGCCATAGTATTCCCGGCTCGAGTTGACCTCTGATACACCTTTTTTTGCTTTGCCTTTTTTCTCGCGATTTTACGAACTTAAGCACTAGCTATCACTTTTCTGTCTCTCTAGCTTCACTATCTTCACTTTCAATTACAATTTTTCACTATTTAAGCCCCCAGCGAATGTAAAAGGCTCATTTTAACGTGGACCCGCGTGATTTTATGTCCGACCGTTAAAGCATCCTGACTTGATCTCTACTTTGTAAGTATATTACACTAACAATTATGATTAAAACATCTATGATTATTAGGTAACTTAAAAAAAAATCAAGTGTTTTACAGAAAATAATCAGCGGTGCATAAGGAGTTGACACGTGGAGCGCGTAGGGGACAAAGCTCCACTAATATATATGCTTTGTATCTAGTTTGCTACTTTTGATATTGCCTGATACATGCTCAAGTAAATTTTGTCCACACTAAATATAGTTAATCTAAAAATAAGCACTACTTTTTAATGTATCGAGCAAGGACGCAATACTTTGTGATAATACATTAAACCAATCGTACACAGTGCATCTCTAACTTTTTGCAGGAGAGAGCATTATGTTTTTTCAAAATATGTATAGAAAAAGAGTGTTCTATACAATAGGTATTTAAGTTAAAATATATTATAGATATTTTAATTCACAATCGATTTTTATTTACAATAATTTTCAAAAACTGATATGGTATGAAAAGTTAGGAAAATAACAAAGCTTTTACCTAAAAATGTGATAAAAAATTTTTTCAACGATACTCCACCAATAATATTAGACAATTTTTGTAAAAAAAAAAAAAATTGTTAACTAAAATGTTTTTTTTTATTTTTCTAATTTTACGTGTACAAAATGAAAAATAATAGAATACAAAATGGAGAAAGATTAATAAATAATCTACCAAATTACCTTATGTTAAAAAGCTTTATCACACACATTTAAAATTATCGACTGAAACAATATTTGATGCGTAATGAGGAAACTGTATGAAAAGAAAGAGAATTAGAATCAGAATTTTTTTATTCTGGCTAGGGACTCATAGTCCATGATAGCCATACACATTGAGAGAGAGCGTGGCGCCGCGCCCGTGCCGTACAGTAGGCGGATTTGGTTTTCATTTCAAAACCTAATATTATCCCTAGAAAAAGAAAAGGTTATCTAAAAATTCTCATTGGAGCATAAAGCTAAGATAATGGCAAATAAGAAAAAACCATAGAGTATCTTAAAACGTTAAATTCTAACCTCCAAATTAATTGAATAACTTGGGAAAAAAAATTTTTGGAACAGGATATAAGAAAAAGGCTGCACTACGATTTTGATGTTTATTTATAAATAAAATGTTAAATTTAATTTTCTTTACCGTTACCTAAAAGCCTAAAATTTTGAAATTCTAGTGTTAAAAACCTAATATTTCGAGAACGGAAGCGTATGGAAAAACAAAAATTTTTTATTTTCTTTGTTATTGAATTTGGACTCAAGAAAAAATACTGCCGAAGCCTAAAAATCTAATCCTAACCTAAAAATTATCATTAATCACTAATATTTTCGATATTTTGCCCATGCAAAGAGATAAAAAGTCAATTTTTTTTGTATACTTTCAAATTTATTTTATTAATAAGTTATAAGTAAAACGAGCTCTAGAAGTCAAAACCTTACCTTAAATTTTTTTCTAAATGACAATTTTATGACTATTTCAGGAACGGAAACACTAAGAAGAATTTTTTTTGCTTTTTTTTATTTCGTATAAAATTATGAAAACATACTGAGGAGGTCAAGACAGTAGAACTTAACCTGAAAATTAGCATTAAACCGTAACTTCTTGAATATCTTGCCAGCACAAAGAGATAGAGAGCTGATTTTTTTTTTCCAGATTTATTATATAAATGTGAAAAAAGTTAAAAAGGCCCAGAATTCAAAACCTAACCCCTACATTTTCTATACATCTTGCATACTTCAACATGTAAGAGCATAATTTTTCTCGATCTCTTTGTAATTTAATACAAAGTTATAAAAACATACTAAGAAGGTCATGACTTAAAATTAGCAATAAACCCTAAGTTCCTGGATATCTTTCCCGGGCTCCGGGATTGTCGACAGAACTGAGCTTTTTGATTCTTGACAGAAATACAAAGGAATACAGAAAAGGCTAATAAATTTAAACATCATATAAATAAGGGCAAAAAATTGAAATAAAAATGACGTATTTTTATTGAATTTTATATTTTTTAGTACATAGCGCAAACAAAAAGAGTAAATAATGCATTTTTGTACTCTCAAACATGTAAAGAGGGTTGAAAATCCAAAATGCAGTCTACTCATTTTCTCTTAATTTTTTCTTTACATCTTGTTTATCTCCCAAAGGGAAACTTACTTAATGATATTTTCCCTGTAACTATCTTTTTTTTTGAAGGTATAAGATTACCTTATTGATATCCAAAGCCAAGAATCAAAAAACATCAGGTACATATGGTTTTTGCCACAATGTTTGGCTGCGACCTGAAAAAACACACAATATGGCTGCCCCTTAGTCAATAATTCTAATTAGCCGCTATGATATTTATCACACCTGTCGCAACAACATTATGTTACTACGAAAAAAAACGCCAAAGATGCCTACTTCTGGGCCGAAAATTCGAACTGGTCGCTATCGTATTTATGACTTGCGTATACTTACATTATGTGCTGCTTAGCACATATCGGAATCGACTAATCAGATTTAAGGGCCAAGCCAGCGCCACGTTTCTACGTTCACATAATCTGTTTAGCTACAATGCACTTCACTTTGCATCAAAATACCTAAGATGGCTCCTGATTGAGTGAAAATTCTTTTCAGTTGCTATAATATTCAAGACAGTTTGTGACTTTATGTACTTACATCATCATAGCAATGAAGTAAATATTAATTATTTTGATACTATACAATGATAATTATCTGTTTGTGAGGAGTTAGTGTGCCGAACACGCAGGGGCGTGAATTTTCACAATTATATTTATGCATACATCTTCCTATTCATGTCTAGTACATCACTCACCTAGGAAGGAAAGTTGATCATTCGTCCCGGCAGAGTAATTGCCCCCCGAGGCGAAGTTGAGGGGGGCAAGCCGCCGGGAAAGATGATCAACTTTAGTCCCGAGTGATGTATACTATTTTTCTTCCTGCCTCGTCGAAAATTCGTGGTCAATTGATTAATCATGAGTCAAGAACGTACATAGCTTGTAGGAACCGTCTGCTTCACAGCCGCAGCCATGTTTTACTTTCGTCCCTCCTGCAGTATAGTGTCTAGTCTGCTTGAGCAGGAAATTTAGTAACCTTACAGTTGCAGCATTGTCAAAACTAAGGAAACAAACCGTCGGGCTTGCGAGACAGAGTTTGTTTACTTACTATTAGTGGTATAATAATATACTAATATACGTCATACAAGTTAATAATATGCCGAAGGTGAGGGGCATTTAGCATCCGCCAACATTACGATCCGAGCGAAGCGAGGGTTGTTGGTTAGCGGATGCTGAAAAGACCAGAGCAAAAAAAGAAAAAAAACGAACGTGTCAGAATTTGTGCCATGTGAAAAAAACAGTTTTCCTCTATTCTGCGATGAAATTTTATTTTGCACTAACATAAGATTAAAGCAATCTGCTACGCTGGCACCCTTTGATGGCACAAACATTTAATAATCAAAGTTATTGTGATTAGCAGATGTTGACGATATTTTTTTTTTTTACGTATCACAGACTGCACTTTTCTCTCAAAAACACGAATCATTATCTCCATTGTACTGTTAAGAGGTACAAAATAATTGGAATTCATTAGAGTTCGCGATGTTTAATGTAATAATGATTTTCACAGCTGACGTGCGTTTCGAAAATAACAACAATGATTATAGGTTATGAACGCGTAGTATACATATATATGTAAGAGGGAAAGAGAGGCCGAGAGAGCAGGGAGAGGGAGTTGTAATTTTTTTCCTCTCAGCTGACTAGATGGCGCGCAGATAGGAAAGGAACACCGAATTTTGGCGCAGGTACGTAGGGACGAAACTCGAGTTTCGACCAAGGTGGGGAGAAAAATATTTTGGTGGTATGTTTACGCCCCACTAAACTCCTCCCCCCCCCTTACACAGAAAAAGAAAGAAATCGCTTGTTTTCGCTATAATTTTAACCTATAAAAATTTAGGTTTGAAAGTCTACAAACACAGCGTGTAATTTATTGCCCCTCACCTTTAGCCTACTTTTAATTAAACTATTTAGTACAAAAATGTGGTCCT
>JAPYYV010008964.1:0-12247 GCA_030522625.1 Copidosoma aretas | reverse complement strand
CCGGGGGCCCCCCGGCCCCCCCCCCCCGCGGCCGCCGGGGGGGGGGCGGGGGGGGGGGGGGGGGGGGGGGGCGAAAGACCGATCGCCCGGCGTCGTCCGAGCGAGCCAATAAAATAAGCCGGACGATAAATCGCTCGAGCTGCCCCGTCGATGCTCGACTCCGGCTTTCGATCGCGCGCGGACGGACACGCGCTGTCCCGAATATCGTCGGGCCGCGGACGCGCGCGGCAGGGGGGGGGACGTCCGGCCCCCGGGGTCGCGAAGGAGGCGCGAGCGGGGGGCGCTGAACTCGGGCCGAGTCGATTTCGCTCGACCGGTGGGGGGGTGGGAAAAAGTGTATTACGCGGAAGCTCCGGGTAAGCCCCTCGTGGCGCTAATTTCGACCACCGGAGCTCGGCCGAGCTTGATAGCCGCCCGGAGAACACGGCGGGGGGAGGGCTCCGTGTACTGGCTCTCGGTCGAGCGGCCGCGCTGTGTATTGGTGTGCTTTGGGACTATTTTTTTGTTTTCGTCAAAGTTGCGTTCTACCTTGTGTTGTTCACCGAACCCGTGATCGGGACAATGTTCTTTCATCCTGATTTCCGGTTTGATTCTTCGCCTCTTCTTGAATCCAAGAGTGCCATCGAGTGTATCTCGAAAGCAGCCGAATATCCTTCGTTGCAACGGTTCACTGATAATGTTAGTACAATTTCAACATTCGCAGTATCAATGTACGTTCAAGCGGACACGTCGAGTTTTCCGTTGCAAAACTAAAAACATAATTTCTTTGATAATTATGTACGAACTCATCAGCCTGCAACGGAGTGGAAAAAAAATCGTGAATTAATTTTAAAGACAAGCTTTATAAATCAACCAAATGGTGTGAGATAATTTTTTCGTTCGAATAATCGACGAACGTCATCATGAACAATCAAATATTTTGCCGACTCCCGACCCCAAACAATCATTCAAACAACAAAATTGTTTTACATATTTTAGTTTGATTAGAAATATTTGACTCTCAGCCTAAAAAATCGTCCGCAAAATCCACACAAGCGAAAACCAACGAGCTATCGCCGGGGGGATGGATTGATGTACTACACCGACTTTGCGTTTGAATTCTACGATTTCCAATTTATAAATATTCGATGAAAAATAAAAATCCAATCGAACGCGCGCTTACGCTACGTTGCATTGTCGTCCACAATGAACATTTCTGTCCAAACAAAGTATTTTTAGCTGATCCAAAAGCAGGTCAAAAATCGATCGCAAGATAACACCCATTCCCGCCGCCGCCGACAGACAGGCATACGGTGCGAGTCAAATAAAAGCGTATAAAAATGGGTGCGCGTCGCGTGATCTCAAATTCACAAAACCACTCCGACAAACAAGCGGATGACCGCTCGCGTGGATTAGCAAGGCAAATCCAGCGGCCGCCGTTTTTGCGCATTGGCTGTTGTAATATCGATGCACCGGAGTTTTCCGTAACGCGCTTGATCACGCAACACGAATTTCGCGCGCGTTCGAATACACGCGCGTACATGTACACGCTCGGTGCATGCGGATAGCCGACGATAATAATTTCTGCCGATCGTTCGCAGGTGTTTCTGTACCGTTCACACACACACGCACCCACACGTTGCGTCATGGATGTAGTTACTCGCGCAAGCTGCGAGTGCGTCTGTATACCTGCTGCTGCTGCTGCTGGCTCTGCGGAACATTCGCAGGAGAATTAATTCATCATTAACGCGACTGCTCGTGACAGTTTAGTAATACTCCAGGTAATAAGCGTTGCTCCGCGTAATCCTCTACTACGTGTACACTCGCACCCCTTCCGCGCGCTATGTAGTGTATCGTGGTAGCTAATCCTAGTTGGTCATCGATTATCGGTCCATTGGTTGTAGGGTGGGTACGTAAAAGTTCTCTAACATCAGATGGTTCCACGATGGCAATAAGAGATTTTTGCCCTATCTCTCTTGGTAATCATTGTTCTTTCTAAATTTTTTCAGAATATTCCAAACATTGTTCATATAAATTCTTATGATATCTTATAAATGCATATCTAGTAGAAAAACCATCATGATGATCTACCATTGCACTTTGGGAAAAAATGTCTCCTTCTCGCGTGACTTGTGACTTTATTTTTGTACTTCGCATTGTAATACATACCTCTGGTCGAACTAGTTTTAATCCATACTATTATGTACGGGAGCGAATTAAACCATACATGTTGATGACCCTAAATCACTCGGGAGCGAATTTGACCACAGATGGAGAGTCAACTTTCTCTCAGGAGCGGACTCGACACCGGCCACATCACTGACGAACTGTATGCTTCTACGTTCAAATTTTACTACAGTTTTGTGTTACATTAATCAAAACTACTGATTTTCAGAAATACCCGCGATAACAATGCGTAACATCACACTGAAGTTGTTGTTGTCGTTTTGGAGTGCAACTTTAATCATAACACTACAGTTCACAAAGCAGTATCCACAAATCTCGAATGTGGCAAGCGACAATACGTCATACATTCTCTGAAATTATGATCTTATCCACCCACATAAAGATACAGCTGATGTGTTTAAAGATACACGATTTTGTGGAGTGTAATGTCTAATCGTTCAGGACATTCGAGACTCGTGGATTCAGTTTTTCATATCGTTTTTACATTAAAATTACTCATATTTCCACAAAACCTAAATGGAGAGCTCGCGCGTATTTTTTCGCACTCTGTACTATTTTCTTTGTTATTCATGGTGGACGATTCATCATTTAAAAGTTGATAGTACTGATCAACATCTCGAGCGCGACAACGCTGACAAAGCTGAGTGAGTAAAAATGACGATCAATCCCTGTCGTTATTCTGAATACATATGCGTAATAATACATTTTCAATGTTTTATTCCACTTTTTCGATACAACAACGGTTTACAGTGAATTTTCTAAGAATTTTAAGTTTTTTTTTACAAAACACGACAAACCATTACAATTATAAATGGTAATCACAATTTACACAGCAGACGAAAATTATTCCCGCGATCGGCACCCTGCCCCACTTGCTGCTCCAACTTGCTGCCCCAGCATTTAATACCAAGCATCACTCCTCCAGTGGAACAGCTTCCGCTGCTGCGTCTGACTCGGAACCCTTTGAGCGTGACGGCTCTCCTGACCGCTTGTACACCGATGTGCACAGATGGTTATCCCCCATCCCCGCTTTACTCCATTTCTCGTGCACAAAGAATCTTGGCATCGATCGCTCACCTCGAATAGGAAAAATGTGCTCTTATAAGGTGCTGAAAGTGGGCTGATGCTGCGGATGCGAAAATTTTTTGCCCTCCGACTGGCAGATGCGTCTCAGCCGAGCATTGTATATATTTCCATGCACAAGCTCTCGACGACACCTCGATGTTACGATTGTACAACGATGACGTGAAAAAAACGGCTACATTGCGTACAAAAATGCCTCGGTACTCCCAACGTGCTTTGTCTCATAGTTAAACTCGTACATGATTCAACGATTCTCCTTGAGCCCATATCTACATACCGAACGGCGTGCAAATACAAATCGGTAAATCGTCCTACGGCACACAGTCACGATCACATAAATTCATCGATTTTAATTAACACAGCAACAATGTGACCACCCCTTGCTGTTTTGCATAACGACAGGACGGGTATAGGGGGGGGGGCACGGTTACAAATTTTTACCCACACCCGCGTCCGCGCGCTTCGTTCCCAAACCCACGCGCCGGGACATCGAATTGCTTTATTAAATTTTGCTCTCGCGAGCACACACCCAATAACGTATACTGGTACGCGCGGCGTACGGGCTGCCCTTTGCACTCGCTTCTCTTTCCCCCCGGTTTTTCGGGGTGGCTCCGCGGCGTACGGCAAATATTTCTCGCGACTCACAATCGCGCTCGTAACGAGGGAGGGACCGATTTTCCAATTGAACGAGCGCGGCCCGGGGACGAGTAAATAATCGCTGATTTCGATGGAAACGAAGGCGAGCCCGGCCCGGCAGATTTTCATAAACGCAGGGCGACGCGACGGGGAGATTATGCTGTTTCATCGACGCGTCGCGGCGATCGGGGAGCGCGAGGATGTGGCTCTCTGTTTTTGCAGCAAATGCGCGATCGAGCGTCCGTTGTTGGCGAAAGACCTGGAGTGGAGTAGGAAAATCGTTGGGATTTTGAGCCGGATCGAAGCGTGTGTATGTTTGTCGTTGACCCGCTGCGGCCGTCGTCGGGGATAGTATGCCTTTTTCATGCAACAGTTTTCTGATCAATGATTGATGCTTTTCTTTCCAATATGTTATGTTTGCAAAACAAAAAACTACTCACTTTGATTGAAATAGATGAAGGTCTTCACTGTGTGTTGGAGAAACTCTCAATCAAACGCCATCCATAATCTTTGGTTTATCTCCGCAAAGTGACTAACTTTATCGGTTCAATTTCTTGCAAGAGCCAAACTGGTTGATATAAGAAAATGCTTGTAATTAGATGAGTTGTCCCATCACAGCTGGAATTTCTCAAGGCTCTATGATTCTTTCTTTTCTCTCTGATCTCGTCGGTATGGAGGAAAAAGGAGACTATCTCGATTAAGCGACTAAAAAGGAGGCTATCTTCGAAATGAGATCTCTACTTTCACATCTTACCTCAGTATGAGGGCATTACATTTTTTGCTGATTATATTGCTCACAAGTAAACAACGCTTTCGTTGCATCACCCTGATAAATATACGACTCTGAATCTCACCTCGCCCACCTCACATAGTATCTGGAAATATCATAAATAAGTCCAAGACTATGCACTTTTCCAGAAAAAACCTTACTTACGAAACAATTAAGAGTGCATGTCAAATGTATGCATACAGAGTAATCCAAAAATGTTCAAGAGAATCTATACTACAAGTTGTGAGCTCACCAAGATATACACAGAAACTACGCATGAAAATTATGTGACACTTGTGGTTGGCTCTAAACAAGATTGCTAAGATTATATTGGTTATTTTTGATGACATAGCAAAGCAAAGTTATCTAACTATTCATCAAAGTTGATAAATTCATCATAATCACATTTATGGAGGATTCGATAGGAAACTAACATTCTTATCGTTGAAAATTTATGGACCAAAAACAAGGTTCGATAAAAGATTGTTACTCGATTTTTCTGTATCCTGAAGTATTAAAAACTCTAAAAAATGTATGGAACGTTGATTAAATCTATGATAAACACTAGAGAATATACGCATGTAAAATCTCAGGATGTTCTTCAAACTTTAGACAAAGATAATTCAATGCATACAAAACCTCAAGTTTAAATATAGAACGGGATTCCTTATGAGAATCAGTAATTTTTTGGTTCTACAACTCGCAATGTCTTAACAATTTACATAAAGATTTTGTTAAAAATTTATTTCTGAACATCAAAACATCTGACGATTACGGATTGATCGGTCATTTACTTATTCATGGCTCAAGACATCAATAATAAATAAATAAATAAATAAATGGATGAATGCGATGATTCTCCTGTTTATGAGAGCGAACTGCTAATCCTGGTAATGGCGAGCTATAGCAACGTGATCGTGCATCTCTTTCGCACACAGCGAAAAGTCGGTGAGGCACCAGTAAACTCCCTTGAATGTAAAAGTTTGGCCAAAACTAATTAGTTAAAGCAAATCATAACCTCGAGATGAATAGACGTCTTGCATCTCCCGACTCTTACTGGACGTAACAGGTGATGCCATAACAGCCACGAGTTATAACAGGATTTATTAGTGAAGTATTGTCCTAATGGCTCTAACGCACGCGTATTATTATCTTTTGATAAAATAAATTACAACATTTGAAGTTATCGGATCATTGTGGAGAATTGTCTTTCTGATCAAAACGATCTTGAATGTCCTAAAATATTTCATTCTTCGATTATTTTAATCCCTGCAGTACTTATTGAACTAGCGCAGTTGAGACGCAACTTACGCCACTACCTTGAGGGCATGGTATACTCTACAGGAAAAATAGGATTCGCCACTCATGTGAATCCGACCAGGGGGGTCCCAACGTTCCCTCGGTCGTTGCTTCGCAAGCGCCCTCGGGCCCAGGGACCGCCCTGGAGAGATGCACATTTGTGACGAAAACTACTTTTTCTATTTGGAAATCCCCAAGTATATTAAAAATGAATAGTGGAATAGTCTTATCGTCGACAAATTCGAAGGCTAGCAATTGCGGTTTTTTGGGTAAAGAAGTACGGAAAAGCAATGTTTATAGTTATAGATGTACATACAGGTACCCAACGATCAGCTGTCCTGTCTGCTTCGCAAAGACGTCTGCACGTATATCTCTGTACATTGCTTTTTCGTACTTCTTTACCCAATAAGTGAATAGCTGAATGTTGAATTTCTTAACAATGGAATCATTCCGCTATTTCTTTTTAATAAACCAAGTGATTTTGAAATGGGAAAATAATTTCATCAAGTTTTCATGTCGTAATTTGGGAAGCTACAATCGAGGTAAGCCGGTACCGTAGAGCGTACCGATGCCCTTAAGGAAGTTCCTCGGCAAGAGAGAGAAAGCATGATCTTACACATAGACGGAAATTATAAAACTTTTTATGTATGAGAAATATGGCAACGTTGCGCTTGTGAAGCAGACATGCTCGTGAGTAAGAAAAAAATATCGACTGCTATCACATTAAACATTTTACAACATCAATAAATAATGGTTTAAGAAGTTCTGAACCACCATGAAAAAATACTTACACATTCTTGTTCAATATTTGAATTATTTTAAAATCTGATCTCTAGAAGTACCTTAACAAAAAAGGAAAGTATGAGGTTCGGTACGATTTCATGAATTCCCATAAGAGCACCTGTTAAAAGAAATGTTTATATTTTAGCCCACAGGTTCTGAATCGGTCTGAAACTTTACCAGTTGTTTTGTACTGTATTAAATAATGTATATGTAAAGTTACTGGTGTAGTACGTGTTCCCGACTTCTTTTAGGGTAAATTCGAAGAACATAAACTATTTTTTGTTTGCTATATTTTCGACAAGAGTTTTAAAAAAGTTACGTATTGTCTTGACACTGGATCGCTCCTGACTCAAACGTTTACGTGTTGTTTGTAAATAAATATATATGATTGTCATAGTAACAATAATAACCGCTTTTCAAGTTCTAGTTGAATTTTTTCGCTTCTGTTCTAGTTGTATATGAGGAGAAAAAGGCACTCCCGATCAACCCTTATTTGATTGATCTCAACGGGGTCTTCATAACGGCTAAATGCTATTATTTTTACACACTTTTACATAAAATAAAAATTACGCCCAACAGTATAGAGCATCCATTTATACATTTTAAATCCCAAAATTGGCTCGTCCTGCCTTACTCGACTGTTTCTACTTATATTAGTTTGATACACATCGGACACTTAACAACTTGCCTTACTTGACTGTCTCTACTTATATTAGTTTGATACACATCGGACACTTAACAACAGTACGCTTACAATATATCATATTATATGAATTTGACACTGTCTGTTCACTCAAGTTTGCCTGGTCCATTTGAAACTATACTACTATTGGAAAGTTGATTGTCTTGAATCATCTCTTGGACTAGGTCAGCATTAGGCACCTCAACGTGATCCGAGACGGGATCCCAAATAAAATTTTTAATTTATCAAGCAACAATTGTGATAAAAAGAAAGAAATGAACGTGTACATAAATAAAAATAACCTTAACAGCATAGATCATCCACTTATAAATTTCAAATCACAAAATTGGCTTGTCCTGTCTTACTCGACTGTTTCTACTTATAATTTGATACACATCGGACACTTAACAACAGTACGCTTACTACATATAATATTAGATGCACCTGAAACTGTCTGTCATGAGTTGAACATTCACTCAAGTTTACCTAGTCTATTTGAAACTATACTACTATTGGAAAGTTGATTGTCTTGAATCATCTCTTGGACCAGATTAGCATTAGGCACTTCAACATGATCCGAGACGTGATTCCAAATAAAATTTTGAGTAGTAGTAGGTAGGGTGCATCTTTAATCGACGAATTGGTACATGCATAAATGAAAAAATTAAATAATATATCAATGAGAACGCAACTAGCTGAATAAAGACACAAATGAATAAAGGATCGCTCGCTTCAGCGCCAACTAGCAGGCGCACAATTTCTCACATTCAACATTTATCCTCTCATTTTTCCGAGCGTACTCTAACACGATTTGTTTTCCAGCTTTTTATCCCGGGCTCCACGCTACCCTGACTTTTTCTTCAACTACGTACTCTACTGCAGCTCGCGTTTCACAGGTAGCGAGAGAGTGTCGAGCAAACTCTCCGTCTATTACACGCGTCCAGGCTGCGTTTAAAATTCACGCATAACTTTCACAGGCCTTTTTAACCATGCATCCATGAATATTTATAAAATAGACACGCGCGGTACGCCAAACTCGACTTTCCTAGAAATCAATAGCGACTTCCACCGGAAAAGGAGCTAAGGTAGTCAACGATGGGCTGACGTGCCCCGCTGGGTGAAGGGGCTTCGGTACTTTTCGCGCACGTAAACGACTCCCTTCCCTCCGATCCCTCATCCTTCTATACTGCCGGCTCCGTGGCTTCGTTACTTTTTTCCCTCAGCCCGAGCTTACGCGCCGAGCGCTCAACTTTTTAATGGCCTCTTCGGTAAAGCGAGAGCGGGAAATTCAAGTTGCACTCGTACTCGTGCTGCTGCATATAGCGAGCGATTCTGGGAAAAAGCGCTTGGATTTGCGGAAAATTCTTTGTTACTGCTGCTAGACCTGAAATTTCTTTTTTTTTTTTCCCCTTTTTTCTCCCCCACGTAGAAACCCAAGTTGGCAGTAATTCTTCAAGCTCTTCGGGGCTCTAATTTCGGAGATTCTTGAAATCCTGACATTAGAAAAAAAATTTTTACCAAGGTACGATAATGTTTTTTAAGAAAATTGCCAATACAATTTGTGTCGTAATCGCGTTGTACGAACAGCCCGATAAGACAACGTACATGAGCTATTTTACAGATAATTTACAAGGGATTTTATTTCGCAACTCCACTCACGTTCTTGCAAGAGATAAAAGAAGCATTGATACAGATATCGTATTCGTCAGCGGCTACATCTCAATTCGGCAGTTTAAACTTACTTGGGTTTAGTGTATTTGCTTCATTACAAAATCACATCAGATATCTTTCATACGGTGTTTAGAGTAGCAAAAACAAAATTTCACTCTTTTTCAAATTCTGTGGTCCAAAATCTCGGCATTCACGCGACATTTACATTTTCTCTATTTCTCTCTCTCCCTCTCTTCTCGTGATTTAGCGACGAAACATTTCCAGCGAAAATATGCATGCATGCTTGGGCTCAAGTTATGCGCGGCAGTTACGTTTCCCGTGAATATTTTTAATCTGCAAGGGGTGTCGGCACCAGCTTTCTTTCCGCACCGTTCCCTACCCTCGCGAGGGAAATTAAGTGCACTCATTAGCGGTATTCGCTAACGCGGAAAAGATTTTCGGCACAACGATGCTCCGTCCTAGTGTCAGACCGCGTGTATTGTACGTAGGTCGATGATTTTTTTCTTTTCTCGTATTTTTTATCTCGTCCGTGAGAAAAACGATTCGTTTGCGAACTAATAAAACTAGAGCTTGTGTTTGAGAAAATATTTTTTTCCATTCCTTTCACAATTTCAGGAGCGATAATGATTCCACAAAAGAATTGTAAACTTATTATGCACGTATCAAGGATAATTTGTCATGCTAATATCAATTTCTAAAATTTTTCAGAAAATTGTTCATCAAATTTTGAGGTACATTTTAGAAAACACAAGGGCAATAAATAGGAATGAAAATAAAAATGAGCATAAAAAGAATATATGATAGTTTCGATAACGATTTTTTGAATTAACGGTGAGAATTTTAGTAGGGAAAAAATTATGACATCAAATTTTAATTAAATTATTAACAGGAGTAAAAAATGAAGGCTACACGTTAAGCTTTTCAATCTTGAATATCAATTTCCCAAGTCTCCGAGGGAAAGCCTTACAAAAGCAGCACACAGAATCAAAGTGCGTTACTCTCTCTGTCTCTCTCTCTCTCTCTCGACGACGCTTTATCGATCAAGTGCGCGAGTTCGTTAAGTGGAGAGCGCACGTTGAAAAAAAAAAGGCGTCGAGTGCACGTGCCGACGCGGCAAGTCGTCGCGCAACGCACGGCCAACGATTAATGAGTCTCCACGCAATATAATCACGCGTCAGCGATTTATTAAGCCCCGACTCGGGTCTTTGGTGCGTGGCGACGTTTTAATTTAATTTTATTCTTGTTTCATCTCCATTAATTATCATGAAGAATCTCGAGTACGCTTTTTTCGACGATAGCAGTGGCACTTCCGGTTGGACATTTCCAGAGTTAGAACTTTCGTAAATTGTAAAATTAGTTGAACACGAAGTCACCCCTACGCGGAGTCCGAACCTGTGACACAATCATGGCTGCACCGAAAGGAATCCTCCAATATACCCCGATGATTTTCCCGGCAAACGGAAAATAGTACACCTCTGCATAAAACATGTCCCTCCACGCGGCCGATTACCATCCCCGGGCGTGCGGGGGCGATTAAACGCACGACTCGCTCGAACTAGGAGCTAACGGGGCATTAGGTAAACGAGCAAGATCTCCCACCTTTTCCCCTTTTCCTTGGCTCGAGGGCGAAACGCGAGCACCGCCCGCTTTATGCATACATTACATACGTGACTGCTCCCTCGAGCTTCGAACGTTGTTGTAGTAGCCGAGGAGTTTCCGAGCGCCGTCTCGTCCCCGCCGCGGGTCGGAGTCTCCGGGAAAGAAAGCAAATCGCTCGTTGGGCTTTTTTTACCGGAAAAGGGCTATCGAGCCGCTAAATTCGGCGTTCGTTTTGTATTTTTACGAGATATTTTGCATTGGGACTCGAGGATGTTTCGCAAAAGTTAATATGAGTTTGTGAATGAGCTTAGTCTGCGTTAAAAACTTGTTTGCAAACAGCACTGGCTCGAACCTCATCGTTGATCAACGAAGCATACATGTTGAACAGTAACTTTCCGCATTTCCGTCTATTACCCACATTCGAGAGTCAGAAGTATGATCGTCACTACTTTTGTGCGGTAAAAGACATTCCGCATCTCGTAACCGTTCGTATTTGTTATTCACACTGAAATAATATTTGAATTTCTGTGGATAAAGGCACGCAATCCGTTGATATGAGATAAAGATAAAAAAATTCTCGGATGTTTTCTTGTTGTGATGAATACTTGGTAGAAGTAACAAAAGCCTTCAAAAAGTGACTGAGCAAAAACAAAGAAATTGCCTAAGTGCAAAACGGATTACCGCTTAGTACATGATTAAATTCGATCATATATTTAATTTATGAGAACGGAAAGTGTAATATTTCGAATCTAACAGACAAAAACGATCGATGTCCGAAATGTAATGCGTAAACTCCATAAAACATACTGTCAAAAAAAAAAAAGATATCCTTGCTCTTTATAACATTTATAAAGCTCCAGTGCATGTGTATAAATAAGTACAACGGTGTAAAAACGCTATGTTCAGACTATGCTTGATCCCAGCATAGTCTATGTCCAGAATTGAGTAAGCATAATCAATACATAATCGAGACATAATCAAGACAGAATCAAGACGTAATCAAGGCATAATCAAGACAATCAATACATACAGTATGAATCAGGAATATTTAATAAATTTATCATAAAAAAGTTCATATTTTATGTATTGATTATGTCTTGATTATGTATTGATTATGCTTACTCAATTCTGGACATATACTATGCTGGGATCATGCATAGTCCAAGCATAGTCTGGACGTAGCGTTTTTACGTACGTACTTCTGCAATTTCAATGTATTCGTTGCATTTATTTCTGTATCGGAGTTTGATATTCAAACCATCATGTACACCTTGTATAGTTTTAACGTATGTAATTCTACTGCTACGTAATCAATGAAAACGTATGTATGTATCGTTGGTCGTTTTTTTTTGTTCCCGTGAAATTCAAGTATGAATTAAAAACCGAGAGATCGATCGTAAATGATGAATGTAAATTTAAAAAAAAGAAATCACCCCTATGAAAATTTCATCACCAAGTGCTCGACGAATTATTTTCATACCCGACGGAAATTCAAGAACGGAAATAGGTATCGACCTCCCCCCCCCATCCAACGCACAGCGCAGGCCTGATTAAATCCC
>JAPYYV010008963.1:0-12248 GCA_030522625.1 Copidosoma aretas | reverse complement strand
TATTATAATATGGCGAGTACGTCTCAGCTTTACTAAAAAATATAGTAATTTTTATTATAGTTATAACAAATTTTCTAATACCACTTCTCTCAGTGTAGTAGTAAAAGTGTACAAATGATGTATATTATAGTTGCACGTTATTTACAGAATTAGTTGACTATGCACATTATGCATTTGTAGCATAGTGGATAAGCTTTTATTCCGTAACCTGAAGGGCACCGGCTTGATTCTCGGCAGACACTATTTTTTTTTATTTTAATTTCGATGCATAAATCTGTCGCGCCGCCGTCACCGCAGCAGAAATACACGCCATAAGAAGCTTGGCTTCAAAAGTAGAATATATTACATGGTATTTCAAAAACTATTTGTACTTATAAGTCTAAAAACATTGCACACCCAAGGGTCAGGGGATATTTTTTTATGTTTCTGATCTTATGTGCATCACCCGTTAAAAAAATAGAATCAAACCATGAATTTTCTAATTTATAAATTGTACTATTCGTGATCCAAAAACTTTAGCCATTTAAAGCCCCTAGTTCGAAATCGAGAAACGTTCTAAAGTACCACAATTTTGAACCCAAATCATGCCATCATCCGAGCTTTTGGATGTGAGCAATACATTTTTTTCCGTATCTTACAGTTTCGTCGTCAAAAGTAAAGTACTGGGCTGCCAGAATTACATTCTGCATCCACATTCCCCTGATCCACCGTCACAGCAACGTAACGCGCGCAATAAACACCGAGTACCGAACATCAGGGAGGAAAAAAAACGCAAAATCTAAAAGTATATCCAAGTTTCCGCCATCAATTCAAGCCCTAGCTCCCGGATTCAACCAAAGACGCTCGACTTGCATCTCATGAATACACAATAATGGGAGCGCGGCGCTCACGCACTCCCCGGCTATTAGGGTGCTCTATCGGCGTCACGGGCGTGGTTGGCGACTACCACAGAGCCTCCCTTCTCCCCCTTGCCCCTCTGGCACCAGCTTAAATTTTATTTCATCTCCAAGCTATAAGTACGCCGATGTACCCCAGCTCGCATTGCGGACCGAAGAGGTCGTAGATCATGTGCTGCTGTTCTTCCACGTTCTTTCCGTCTTCTTTACTTCCCGAGAGCACAGGAAAGTCGGGCGGCTGGTAATGGCTAGTCGCGCTGGATTTTTGGGAAAAGGTTACGTCAGCGCGTGTAGTGTTGAGTCGTGACGATGGGAGCTGCGGTGCGCTCGGCGGTGCTAAGTATATAAGAACGGTCGATCGAACGGAAAAGCTTAGTTTTTCAAATTTTGTGTTAAGTAGAGGTTCTCGGGATTCTGATTTCGTTTGGGAATCTCAAGGGGGTTATCATGGTGCAGACCATCGCGAACGTTTAGTCGATAAAATTGTATTTCCATGATCCTACTCAATCAATCATGTGAACTATTTCATATTATAGCATAGTATATTGCAATAAACTAGTGAAAAAGCAAGCGGCAATGCTTCAAAGACAAATAAGTGTACGATGCTTTACTCTGGTACATGCTGTATCGACATACTATTAGCATGATGTTTAAACTTCACACGGACATACCTTTGAAATGGCTCTGCGAAACCTTCCAGATGTGATCAAGAATGATGCTTTATTTATGGGAAATTCCCAATGAAATTGTCAAAGGAATCTTCAAATAATTTTATTTAGCTCCGAAAGTCCCACAGGGGTAGATGTGGGTATTACTGCTACTTATTTTATCGAGACACATTTCAAAGTCTGTTACTAATGCCTACATGAAATTGCCGACTTTTTTCTTTCTTTATTATAAAGCCTATACCATTAGGTACCATAAAAAAATTTTGATTAATTTTAATTATAACGTTAAATTATAATGTAATTATTGATGAAATCAGCCGAATGCTGGTATTACTGCTATCGTACATGTATTACTGCCCATATATAACTGCCACTTGAAAATAAGCTAAATATTAACGAATTCGATGAATAAACCTTTCATAAATAAATAAAATACCGCACAATACATCAATAAAAGTATTACAATCAATAAAATTGAGTACTAATTTTATAGCTGTACTATTTTGTTTGCATTATACATACAAAACTTCAGGTATTTAAATAAACATTGGATTTTAATAGAGTCACAGTCTAACAAGGTGTTGATTTTATTTTAAAACCTGAAAAAATATTTGGAAATGTATTTTTCATGTCATTATATACCTACAACCAACAATTACTGTTAAAATCAAATTGTAGCTGCAACTTTCTTTTTGGTCTTCGATACCCTTTACTCTTTTTATTTTTAATAGTGTTGTATCCGAGACTGTATCTTTAACCTTGCTACTCTCTTCAATAAGTTCTAATTCACTGGCTTATACAAAATAAAATCGTTGACAAAAAATATAAACACGAGTTCCAACTACGACACCGCGTTATAGGGTTAGGGATTCAACCTACGGAAAGACAGGCGGTAATGGCAGCATTATCTGAAATCATGCAGTGCATGAGATACTTCCACTTGAATGAAGAATAGAAAAAAAACTGTATAATAATTTTAATCATTAAAATAATAAAATTGTTCTGTTCTTTTATAAGGCAAAATTGATTTGTTGTTATACTTTTAAATATACTACTGAAAAAAGGTATGTGCGTCGTTACCGTTATGCGGGAAGAATAGAATCGTATGGCCAGAATCTGATCACCATTTAATCATTCTTACATTATGTTGATTCATAATAAATTTTTATATACATACTGGGTCATTACATTTCTGAGGATTTTAATAAACTACATATTTTTTTTTTCAACCATTTATATTGTATGCAACATTATCTATAACTTCATTTACGTAAAGTGGCAGTAATTGCAGCAGTGGCAGTAATTCCCACATTAATAAAAATTCATAACTCCCTTCAAGATTTAATGAAAAAGAGGCACCAGAACACACACATACGATTCGATACGAGGGTTTTGTAAAGAAGCTCGGGAAGATGTCGGTCATTACTCCAAATTTCGGAGAAACTGAAAAGTAACAAAACAACTTTGGTAGAGGTCTTGATGGTTTTTTCATAACTAAATTTATTGTTATATGTTGTAACTATCTGCGCTTCCATTATGCCTGTGCTCGCCTGTACTAAGCGTGTTTCTTGCATCTTTGCAAAATCTGATCCTGATGAGATCGCCTAAGCAAAAACAAAATACAAAGAAACAAATAAATCTGCATGCCTTTTATGCAAGTCGTTTGATCACTTATGACTTCTACCGGAATTGATCAATCATTGGCAAGTGTGAAAAATGTAGAGTTACGAGTTATGTTAAACAACTAAAATCTCTTTGGGATTCATCCGTGATCCCTTATGCAATCGATTCCCCTTGAGGTGGCTCATTACGGTGGTGCCGTATCTAGCAGGGGCATTATGGATGATTTCCATAAATTTAAGCTTAAGGCAATACAAAGAAATAAAAAGGCACTTAGTGCTTCGCATCATGTCTTGTCCATCATGCATGATCAAAAAAACTTGCCAAATCCAGGTAATTAAGAAAATTTGCGTTGCCCCAAGGCACGGTATACAATGCATACGTCCCTATCGAAGCATACGAACTCGCACGTCTGCTTCGCTCAATTGCGCTTGTCAACAGCATATATAAGTATATACGTATATTGTCCATTTTGTTGCAAATGAGTATTTAATGCTGCTGGAAAAATGAATTGGAGGCAGCCCACGAGTGACTAATGACAAAAAGGTATTAAACAAAATATGCCAAATTTTTTACTGCGATTAAAGCTTAAATAAATTATGTTTGATTATTATTATTTATTTCGTTATTGAAGTCTTCGCCTTTCTCTGTCTGTGATCAAATGAAAATTAAAAATAAATAGTTTCCTATGACATGTAATTTTTTTTTTCATTAACCCCATTTATTTACATGATTGTTAATAAATTTGTGTGAACACAGTTGTTTCAAAAATGTACATCCAAAACACTGTGTGAAGTACAATTTTTAGGTATTAATTATATTTAAAAATTTTTTTACCCCAAATTCTTGTTTCCGATATTTGAATCACCCGGGCGTGAGCAGACAATTCAAAATAAGGATAACCTCCGGATAGGACTTTCAACTCTTTATATCTTTTGATTTCGGTCGGCGACCTTGGAATTTCGTGATTACATTGGAAATAGGATTGTTTCAAGTACCTATATTCAGTTTTTGTACCGTATGGCCCAACTTTTAGACATAAAAAACTATGATTATCGGTTCAGAATTCAGTATGCTCCGTAAACCCACTGCATGTTAAGATATCGAATTTCAAATGAGTTTTTTTTCGATTTTGGTTAGCAACATGCTCTAAAATTTTAACTACAGATTCGTAGAGTCTTATTGTACCATAGATTTTAATCTGGGAGCAATGGCCCAACTTTCAAGAAGGTGATGAGCCACCTTAAAGAGGTTCGGAAGTATCATATTTAGCGAAGCGGTGAACGGGGAGTCCCCCAGGCCGCGCAGCTGGGCTCTCTTTACCGCGCACCCCCTCTTGCACCCTATGACCTCAATATTTTACTTACATTTAGTATTGGCATTGTTTAAAATGCACAATAGTATGACTTTAAAATTTACTCACGGAATCTTGAAACAATACTTCATACGAAGGTACGGTTTTTTTTAATATCTTTGCATTTTCCAAAAATGTTTGTCCATGTAAACGACAAATCGAGGTTACGTAGCATAAGAGCCTATGTTATCACACTCATTTTCATTTGTATCATTCTTTTCAAAATCACCTCCAACAAATATTGAAAAAATTTATATAAGCTCTACGTATTCCAGACTATCAAGAAAAATTAATATCATTGTGATCTCTGCATTTTATTATTACTCCCGAACCTCCTAAAGGGGGGCTTCGCTGCAGCAAGGCCATACTTACATCAATCTTTGGGCGCTTATTACGGATTCACATCAAACTCGCCAGTACTCAAAAAATACTGAACGAATGAGGCCCTATAATTTTTTTGACATTCCCAAGACTGTCTACTTTTACATGGTATCTGTCAAAAGTCTAAATGTTTGATGGCTTTGCTGAGAAAATTATAACCTTGATACACAAATTTTGACAACGACCGAAAATTTTAAACGATTTTATATGCATTTATCTCTCAAGAATGTATGTAAAAAATTTTAGATCAAAATATTGAAAAGATAAAATTTCAGAAGCAATTTATTAAATAAGCATTGTGCCGCACTACACTACGCCATGTGTTGTGGTCTGTTTTCTTTCACATTATCGCTTATAACTCAAGAAAAAGGTCCATTACCTTGGGATTCCGAAATGCCAATCTTTTCAGATGTTCACAAGCTTCAATCCTATACATAGCTTGTTACGGGGAAAGCGCGTAAACTGCTTATTTTGAACGAAAAACATGAGATAATGATGCTCCACATTGTTTGTTAAAGACTAGCAGTTCACGCGTTTTCCCCGTAAAAAGCTATACATGGGATTGAAGCTTGTGAATTTTTGAACAGATTGGCACTTCGGGATCCCAAGGTAATGGACCTTTTTTCGAGTTATAAGCGATGATGTGAAAGAAAACAGGCCAGAGCACGTGGTGCAGCGTAGCGCAGCACAATGCTTATTTACTAAATTGTTTCTCAAAATTTTTCTTTTCAATATTTTGGTCTGAAATTTTTTACACACATTCTTGAAAGGTTCGTGCATAATCTTTGTTAATTTACAATAATCTTTTGACAATCAAAATTTGGGTTTTAGGTTATAATCTTCTCGCGAAGTCATCAAACATTTACACTTTCGACAAATACTATGAAAAAGTACAGGCTTAGGGATGTCTGTAAATTTTTTGGGCCTGATTCGTTGAGTATTCTTTGAGTACTGGCCAGTTGAACGTGACTCCGTGATAAGCGCCCAAAGACTGATGTAGGTACGGCCTTGCTGCAGTGGAGGCCCTTTAAAACATGATCAAAATCGACTTTAAATAGCAAGTATACAACATATCTTGTGACAAGATTCAATGCGTAATTATATACTAAATGATTTCAACAAAACAAAAATACCATATAAACTGAAGGACTATGAACTTCTACGAGCCAAACGCCTATTCACGAGATTATCAAACCTAAACCGAACATCTATTTATCTTCCCTTTCCTTCCCGCAGCGAGGGTCGATGGCTATGCAGTACTCGTTGACCCAATTCTCTCCGACCCACTGCACACCTGCATATTTTATACTTTCGAACTGATTTACTTGGCGAGACATTGAGTCACACCCCCAAATAACATCGGTATTCCATCCGATCGAACGCTTAATGAAACCGTACACGTCTACATCGACGCGTGGTCAGAAACGAGTATAAATAGGACTAGCCGAAAAAACAAATATGCCCTCACGAAAAATCCAACGCTTCCCCCCTCAACTTCGGTGCGCACTATTTTGCAGTTATAAGGCTGTCGATATGCTCCAAAAAAAAGTACTTGTCCCAGCCCTGATGAATCATGAACGAGGCCAGGCTCTAACTCGTAAACTATGGGTCCTGGTCAAGCCGCACGCTGATAAAAAATTTACGCTTATTCAACTTGCAGCTGCAGTTTCACCTGGAGTTTTCACCTGCGCAGGGGCACAAAACGATAACTTTCGAACAACAAGCTCGCCAGTTTTACGTATTCGAAGACGATTTACGAGCACACCTATGGGCGATGAAAGGACAGAGCAGACGAGGTTTCCGATCGATACACCGCGCAATCAAACACGTGTACTCATACACAACACAATCCGCTCAAGAAAGACGGAAAATTAAGACGGACAGAAACTTACCGACGCCACGGTTCTGATCCGCTGTTGGTATATATAGTCTCCTCCTTGCACCACCCCTGCATCGTCTAGCGCGTGCTTCGGTGTACTCAGATCGGATTCCCACTCGCTGTCACATCGCATCAACGAAACTGAAGCCTACAACAGCGGCAACCAAATCACGTGTAACCACAATTTAGTATAGGTACGATGCGCACTTGCGTCCGATTATCTGTCTGTCTGTCCGTTGGGTGCAAGTGTGCCCCCTACGCGTGTTTGGGCAGGATCGTACGCGAAAGGACGCATACGGATGGGACGCAGGTGGGCTGTGCCAGCCCTAGACACGCGAGTCACCAGCACTGCTGCTACTGTCTGTGACACTCAACGATCGCGATAACTGGTGCTGCACCAATACTGTTGTGTCATCGATAGGAAAGAAACGAGAATTATTTTATTACATCAACTGAGTCACGAGTTCACGTGACGACTCTTTTGGGAATCGCGAGGGGGTGGGGGACTCGATCGTATACAGGCCCTACCGTAATGGCCGAAAGGAGTAGCTTCCACTGAGTCGAGGGTTTCGGGTAAAAACCTTGCCCCCCGCGTGAAAGCGTGTGGCTGTCCGTTTATTTTTCACTGGAGTCAAGCCGACACGCAGGAAACAAACAGGCCTGCCGCCGACATTCGCGTGGAGTTAGTTTCTTGGGAAACAAATTGTCACCAGGGCTATGCTCGATTTGTACTATTTCGAACATCACCAATTTGAAAAATTCGGCATCGGTCTTGATTTCCTTTTCGCACAAAAATCCCTTTTTACGCGGACCGCCGAAACGGACCAATTGCACTCAAACTTAGAAACGAAAAGGACAGTTTTGCCGTATCCTTAGATCTGCGATCATACCATGGTCCGAAAAGAACTATAGTTTTATGGGGGATCTGTATCGAACCCGTAGAGTCCCGAGAGTCACCACCCACTGATTCGCCACAACGATTTTAGTACCACGTCCCGTCACCTCTACCTTCACCGCGAGCGCGACTCGGAAAAAGTCGAGTGGCTGGCTGACTAATACGGACCGACCACTGCCAGGCTCGGCTCAGCTGGCTTTATTATTTTTAGAAAAAGCCGCTCCCAACTCCAGCCTTGACGTTGCTGCCGTCGCTACTCCTCCTTCGGCTTATTCTTATCTTGCCTGTTGTCCAATGGTTGGCTTTTACTGCAAATCGGTCCCACACCCTCGCGAGTTTTCCGATCACAATAATACACTTACTGGATTAACAACTCAACGATGGACCAACGAAATCGATCTGCCCTTGGCACGAGCCTTCCCGAAACCCAAGACACAGGAACGCTCGTTCCTGAAAATCGATAGTCAGCGTAGACAGAGTAATGAATAACAGTGGAGTGGAAGGAAAATCGCTCGGTACTCGGAAAATCGGCAGGCCGCCGCTTGCACGGTTGTCGGAAGGGTTCGACTGGGGGTGTGGAGATAGGTGGGGGCGCGAAAAGGTCGGTCAGGAGGAGAAAAGGTGGGTGGGAGTGGGAGGAGAGGCACTGGTGTAGATCAGGGGGTGAAAGGGAGGGGTGGTGAGAGTTGCGGCACACTCTCAGCAGCACCCACTCGCAGAACAAGAGAGTGACCAAGTCCCTCCGGAGCTGACCAGGGACAGTAGGAATTCGTCCAGGTGTGTTTCGGAAAAAGAAGGGTGAGAGGCGGGAAAGATCGGGGATGCAGAAAAGAAGGTATATGGATGGAGAAAGAGAGAAGGGGTGGTAGAGAAACAGAGAGGCAGAGAGTTAGAGCGTGGAGAAGTGAGCCTCGGAACGCGCACGCTGCCCGCTTCGTGGCAAGTCTAACACTGGCAACCGATGGGCGCGGGGGGTGGCTGTTGGCGGATCGCTGCCGACGCCACCAACGCCGCCACCAGCGTCGGTTGCGGTGGCTGGGGAGCGCGCCACCCCTCGTCGAACTCACTGACTATGCCCTGACCTCGAGCTCTAGCGTCTAGCTCTATTTCTCCGAGCGTGTCATGGCTCGGCTGTTAACGTCCGCGCGCATATGTGCGGGGGCATTCATATCTATATATACGCGAGCGATGCAGACTGCATGTGGATGTAAAGTGGCTTATGAGATTCGCGATCGCGGGTGCGGGTTCTTGACGTATTCATGGAATCGCGTAGTGGAGCGGTCGTCCTATATCCACGGTATACTCTGGCAGTAGCAATAAGCACGGATGTAGTAACTTGGTACAACTCCACCTTTACAGAAAAGAGCAATGGTAGTGGGTTACGGGATTCGTGCGTTTTTTCATGGAGAAATCTTTGTTTATGTAGGAAATGTGATAAATGGACAAATTGAAGCGGAATCAGTAGTTTTCGTCAATAATGTTAATTTCTCCAAGACGATCACTAAGTCGTTGTTATGGCCCTGGCCGGATGCGTATTAGTGGCAGATGCTACTTTTCCTACCAAGGGCGCACCAGACGTTCAAAAACGCCCGAGGTTGTGGGATTGTGGTCCCTAATAAAATGATCTGAAATTTTGATGTACATGACATAGTTTAAAACTTTCTGAACAAAAGTTCCCAGAGGCGCAAGTCTTGAAAATAGGCAGTTTTTGAGAGTATAATTTCACATAATCACTATTTTTGACACTTAATTACATGGGGACTAACTTATTTACTGAAATTGTAGCATTGCCACTTATGGACGCGTTTTTCGTTGGTAAAAAAAAATTGTGACGGGAGAGAAAAATTTGGATACCGGATTTGAATTCAGCGCCTCCACATACGTAGGGAAAGTATTGTCGCTGAAAAGGACCCTTCCACTTATTTTTGTTTGTGGTCCTGTGTTATTTAACTCTCTGAATTTAGTGAAGGTTAGTTCGATTGGAGACGCAGTTTAGTCAATAGATGTAGCGCGTTTTATATACAGATAGATGGTAGTAAAGGGTTAAGTCCAGTGCGTCTACTATTCTTGACTATCAAAAAGCGCATCATTGCATTATTGTATGATGTGGGAGTAGCTCTATGATTTATTTACTAATAATAATAGAGCTCAATACTTGCTGGATGATCGATAGTTGCGTAGGTCAATAGTCGATCTGATATGTAAACGATGGATAAGTAGTTTTATTATTTGACAACTATAAATATTACCCAAAGAGTACTTAATCAGGTTTATTATTGCACTTTTTAAGTCGTCACGATTATTTTTTTACAAATAGACATGTTGTCCCTGCACTTTAATAAATTAACATATATATTTTTGATGATTAAATTTATCAGTTACTGCTAATGTTTAGTTTCCTTATTTTAAGTTGTGATTATTTTATTTATACTCGCGCTTATAGGTAATTAATCGTCTATATCGCTCTCGAGTTCATGTTCAAAAGTACAACCTTGAGCTGAACCTGAAATATCTAGAGATTTTGACCCGCTCAAGGTATACTTAAGGAGGTTCGGGAGTAATAATAAAATGCAGAGATCACAATGATATTAATTTTTCTTGATAGTCTGGGATACGTAGAGCTTATATAAATTTTTTCAATATTGGTTATAGGCCATTTTGAAAAGAATGATACAAATGAAAATGACTGTGATAACATAGGCTCTTATGGATCGTAACCTCGATTTGTCGTTTACATGGACAAGTATTATTGGAAAATACAAAAATATTTAAAAAAAACCATACCTACGTATGAAGTATTGTTTCAAGATTCAGTGAGTAAAATTTTAAGTCATGTTATAGTGGATTTTAAACAATGCCAACGCTAAATGTAAGCAAAACATTGAGTTCGTCGGGTGCAAGAGGAGGTGCACGGTAAAGGGGGCCAAGCTGCGCGGGCCGGGGGGACTCCCCGTTGCTCGCCTTGCTGAATGATACTCCCGAACCTCCTTAAACAAGAACAACGTTGACTTCAGTGGATCTAATTCTATCAAATGAAATATACCTCATTCCGGAGGTTTTCGCAAGGGCGTACAGAAGAGCATTTAAAAATCAGCTGAACAAGCATTTTACAACTCAAAATAAAAAATCTGAGCATACATTATATGATGTACTTGTAGAAAAAATTCCGTTCTTTTTATTTCTGTTTTGTAAAATGCTGGTAACGGGTCATTTTAAAAAGATATTGGCCAAGAAAGACGTGAAAATCAGTTTCATGGTGATGAGACAGACAATAGCAGAATACCGACACTACTGTAAGTATGTTTATATGTATATATATATATCGATACCTAAGTGGAAGACCATTCCAGACCAAAGCTTTCACGAAAAGTATCCCAGTGCCATGTACTCTGAGCAAGACTATCCCAACTCACTGTTCTCACGGAAAGAATCCCTTCACGCTACGTTGCGACTAAGAGAATCCTGCCGTGGTACGTTGCGACGAAGAGAGTCCCAGCGCTTTATATTGCGACAAAAGCAATTCCGGCAAGTTATGCTGCGTCGAAGACAATCCCTCCGCACTGCGTTGCAACGAAGAGAATCCCAGCGCTCTGTATTGCGACGAAAGCAATTCCAGCGAGTTATGCTGCGTCGAAGACAATCCCTCCGCGCTACGTTGCGACGAAGAGAACCCCTCCGTGCTACGTTGTGACGAAGAGAATGCCTCCATGCTACGTTGCGACGAAGAGAATTCCAGCGCTCTGTGGTGTGACGAAGAGAATACCACTACCATGCTATGCTGTGACGAAAAAAACCGCTGAGTCTTCGTTAAGAAAAATTTTCAAATAAAAAAAATAATAATAAATAAGTAAAAAGGCTAGCAGGTAAGTTCAAACCTCATTCTCCCCAAAAGCACACAGCTTTGTTGGTCGACTTGTTTCATTAATCTTAGGATAAATAAACATGTGAATGAAAGAATAATTGAATAAGTTTATGAATAAAGAAGTGTCGGAAAAGACGAATAGGTGCGTTACAATTCCAAGCGTATTCAAATCACGTAGCTACTTCTTTCATGTGCTTGGTTAATATTTCTGCGGTAGACCATATAATAAGAGTGGCGTCACTTACGTTGCGCGTAAAAGATATTTTTAAATTTTTTCAGACCTTCCCACCTCCAAACTGATTTTTTATTTCCTAATACGAGTGCAAAAAACCTAAAAAAAAAAATATCGGATAGTATGATGGTACGTATAGCAGTATCTTTTGACATGGGCCGGATCACAAGAGGAACAGGAAGAACGTATGATAGCCTATCTGGACCAGCAGCTGTGATTGGATTCTTTACAAAAAAAGTTATCAGCTATGTAACTTCAAATCGCAAGTATGCCAAGTGTGACCGTGAAAAAATCGCCTAATAGGGTTCTTGCGTAAATTTTTTTTTTTAAATCAATTGGGTACATCAGGTAGGCTATCATAAAATATTTGACACGTATTTTTTCTTTTTTTATATAAATGAAAACTGATAAAGATATACCGTATGAAAGTTATGCATGACGTCATACCTGTCATACAGGTA
>JAPYYV010008962.1:0-12580 GCA_030522625.1 Copidosoma aretas | reverse complement strand
AGAGGGTAAAAAATTAGCACGAGCTGGAGGGGGTAGGTGAGCCAGAAATGCAGGTGAGCCAAAAGCAACATGAGCCAAAAGCAACATAGCTTACCTACTAACGTACCCAAGAATACAGTGGGTCCGAATCGGACCGTCCGATCCCGACTCTTCCATATCTCGCAATTAAGTGCAACTTGAGCGAGAGCATCCGACCCCTGCTTGTAATATACAGTATCTGCCAACTTAGCAACAAAGTAGCTCATGCTGGAAAAACGGACAGGCTGTGGCGCCACGAGAGTGAGAGAAAGACAAAGAATGGACTCGATCGCGTTTTTGCAGTAAGCGTGTGTCGTCTTGTCCATTCGAGAATATTGGTGATTATAGCAATTTATTTCGTATTCTCCTGAAGTGTTATCTGACCGGTGCTTATAAGTTGCCGAAGCTTTACACACATGTGTATTATTACATTATAAAGGATTTTGTTGAAGTTAGAAAAATGGCTTTTCCGGATAATGGTCTTTGGTACTTTGTCGTTTTAAATGAAAATAATTCAGTCGAGGTCGTGCCAGATTTCTGGCTGCAAGATAACGGAACAAGTGCACTACGGCCTGTCAGAAAAAGTAGTTTAAGAACAATTCAGGCTATTCAAAAACGAGAAGAGCCCGACAGTACCTGGATGAAACATAAGCTAAGCAAAGTTTATTGGTCTTCAGGTAATGCTTACTTTTCACGTGAAGAAGACCATTCTGATTATAAGTCGTTAGTCCAAAAATTTACTTGAAATCAGTTTTTTGATTACTGCTCAAACCCTATCTGTATCTTACACGCAAATAAATTATTGATATAAATTTATTTATTACTGACAACAATAAAAGTTGAAATTATTGATAAATATATATCTAATAATCTTTAGTATAACAGATCTCTTTGTCTTAACAGTATCCAAGAGCTATAAACAAGGAAACAAAAAAGCAGAAATATATAGCAGAAGATACGTCGAAAACTGAAAATAAGTACAATAATTTACAAAATAAATTGTTCAGGAGGGACCGAGCAAAAAAAATAGAAGATTCTAGTGAAAACGAAGAAATTAGTACAGAAAAATCTAAACTAACAGGTTCGCCGAGACACCCCGAGCAGCCTCCCATATTCAATTTAAAAGGAATCAAGAATACAGATAATACAAACATGGGTAGTAGTATGCAATAAAATGTATTAAAGTCATTTATAGTTACTTTTATTATTACTCAAAACTTATTTTACAAAAAATTTTAGAAAAAAAAAATTAGTACGTTTTCATGTATTAATTTTTTATTTATAAACTGGGCAAAGGAAAGATGCCCGAATTTTGAAGTTTCTGTGTAAAACTTCAATTGTAATTGTCAGTTATTATGAAAGCTAATCATTTTTTAGATCAAACTTCTAGTTCTCTATCGCCGTCTTTATCACCAAGCTGTGCAGCTTCACAAGTTAAAATAAATCAGTTAAAATGTCCAGGCAATACTACACCATCACCACAGACGTACAGAAATGTATATTATTTAATAGTCATTTTAATACCTTAATTTAGAAAATTATGTATTGTTGAAAAAAAATTTACATTTTTGTATTTTTTTGTCCAGACCAAAGTCACAGTGAATCCTGTGATAACGAGCCACTGAATGAACATGATGATTACAGTGAAGATAATGAATTTTTCGATGTGCAAAATAATTCACCCACCTCTAGTGTAGAGCCTTCACCCAAACTGACGAGTAACGTTTAAAAAACTTTTTATTGATAATAAATATAGTTTACCTAGTTGAGATATGAGAAAATAGTTACGCATTCAGAAGAGTATATTTTCATTTTTTGTAATAAAGATACTTCATTTCTTAGAAGGTTTGATTAATTCGATGACAGTTATTTTAAATAATACAAAGATTTCTGTCGATTATTCTTTATCATTTTTATTTGTCTGCAACCTCTTTCGGTAATTACCCTTACTAATTATAAAGGTAAAAGATGGAAAAATACTGTAAATGACATTTTACATTATTGATTTTATGTCATATTGAATCATGTCTGAGTAGATTTCATAACTTGACTTGACAACATTTTCAGACAATGTCATACCTGAAAGTTCTAAAATCCCCTCTGAAGATGGACAACCAAAGATTATGGTGGCTAAGACCAAATTAAATTCTACAGCAGGTTAAAAACTTAATAATATTTGTAACTTTGATTATTTACTTAAAATTCTAATCTGTCCTGACTTTTAAGAATAATTCTTTGTTATAAATTTTCTAAAAGTAATCAATCTTATATGTAAAGTCCCTAAAAAAAAATCTTGTCTTAAAGCCTTAAAAAAAAAAATTCCCAAGTACGACACGCTTCCGCTAGGAAAAGTATATGCTTTGTCAGATGGAGAGAAGCTAAACTATTTAATAGGTATGAATACACAATACATAATTGAGTACGTTTTTATATCCTAGAATAGTCAATTTCTGAGTTTTTGAAATTGTAGGATAATTCAATTGAACACCTTTTTAATTTTATATTGTGAATAATTAATAAGTACCTGATGCAAAATATTTGACATCATTACAGGTTTAACTCATAAATTACTGGACTACCTAGTTAAAGATCGTATAACAGAGAACACTACCCCCCAGTCTCCCAATAGAACGACTGAAAATTGCTAGTTCTAGAAGTCAAAAAAATTTTTCCAGGGTTGAGTGATGAGCAATTTAAAAGACTGGAAAAATATTTAGAAGAAAGCGACCTTAAGAAAAAGATTGTAAAGTATAATTTAGTAAAAATTTGTGCACATCATAAACAATAAAAACGTTAATACTGAAAATTAAGACACATGTTTTTGTACAAGTTGAAGAACTAGATAAAAACATGATAATAATTAAAAACATTTATGATGATCAAATTCTGTTTTTTCAAATAAAAACTGTATTTAAAAACAATTGGTGGAAAGACAGCGAGCGAAAATGTGAGACGAATATCATACGATACATTATCAAATGAAGTTGCCATGAAATACAGTCTTAAAGGACAGAAGGGAAAATTGGTATTCAAAGATACTAAATTTTTTGAGATGTTAGAAAGTATGACGACAAAACTTAAATACGTTTTGAAAGCAGATTAAATCATAATTACAGTATTTTTGTAGAAAATCCCTCTTAGAATCAAGATCAGATACAACTCAAGAACTTGTGAAATCTGTAACGAGTGACTGGCTCAGAGCTACACCTTTTCGTTAGCAAAGTAAAACGTAGGTAGATTAATGTACAATAAATACATTTACAGTTGAATGATTAAAACTGGATTTTTACAATTTGTTTTTCAGAGGAGGGCGACGTAATCTCAAGACTGCAAAGTCTTAAAAAAAGAATAATAAAAAAATACGTTTTACATCAGATGAAACGTTTGCCAGCACGAGTACATTTGAAGAAATTAGTTCTGATGTTTCTATGATTAAAAAGTAAGATTGACGGGTTTTGTTCGCCTATAAATGTTGTTACAACATTTATAATGATTTAACTACCATATTTCATTCAATTATAACAATACTTAAATATTTTTCTTAATTTTATATTTTATCATTACTTTATGCTTTACTTGGACGAATAACGATTCTATCTAATATCATCTTACAGCCTATAATATATCACAATATTTTAAGTAGATTTGTGTAATAGGTTAACAATAATTGTTTATAAACTAACATTACACTGAGTGTTCAGGACAACGCAGAGTTGCAATCCTTTTTTTTTTGTATGGTGATATTATTACCCTCTAAAATATCCTACTAATCGCCTGTGTCGTACCCCTACGGGCTCAAGTTGTAGCTGTTAAGGTCATTAAAATATGCAACATCACTGCTAGTAAATAATCATAAACATACATTTTTTTTAAGGGTATAAGCTTGTCCAGTATATTTTTAACATTTACATTACATGTAGATGAATAACTTATTTATGATACTATCTTAAAATACCTAATCATAGATTTAATGTAATTAGAATTCGGAGGTACCAAAAAAGTCAAACGGTTTTAAAATCGTTTAAATAAGGTTTAAAACTACATTCAAATTACGTCCCAAAAAAATCAAGAAACAATCCAATTACATTTTTAGAACGTTTCTTAAAAGTTCAAAAACGTTTTTTTAAGGTTCAAAAAACGTTATAAAAATGTTTTGGTGATATGGTTAAAAACATTTTGGATTCAGATATTTTTGCACCAACAGGCGGACACTTTGGACGTTTTTATAACGTTCTCAAAACATTTTTTGAACTTTTTTAAAAACGTTTCTTTGTTCAATTTGTAACATTTTTAAAATGTTTTTTAAATGTTTGATGCTGTTCGGGAGCACTACCTTAACCTTAATATTTTTGCAGACCGTCAGCTCAGCGCAATAACGAGTCAAGTCAGGACAATGAGCAAGAAAGAGCCAAGTCAGATTCCAGAGCACGAAAGAGCTAAGTCAGATTTCAGGGCAACAAAGTGCCTAGTCGAATTTATGAGCAAGAAGGGGATGTTAAATGTACTTTTTTGCCAAGTGCGATGTATTTTCTTTCTTCCGATTTTCTGTTGGCTACACTAGCTGCATTAGGCCCCTTCTACAAAAGAAATTATGAACGCATATAGAAAACCAAATAACCCTACGTAAAAGAGGTAAATTTATCATTGAACCATATAGCAATAAATCAATTATCTGTAAATTATTTATTAATATCTAAGTAACCTTAATCTCAACCAGTACTCCAAGCGACTTTAACCAAATAACCCTACGTATAAGAGATAAATTTATCAATGAACTCATGTCAATAAATATATTATCTATAAATTATTTAATAATAAGTAAATAACCTGAATTCTAATTACCTAGACCTCAAAGCGACCTTCAACAAATAATTCTACGTTGAGAGGTAAATTTGTTAATGATCTCTTTATGAACAAACTAATTATCAATGAATTATTTACTAACAAATATAATTTACCTCTCATACATGGAGTCATTTGGTTAAAGACGCTTAGAGTATTGGGTCTTGGGAATAAATGGCTTAGGATCAATGTCATTTATTTATTAATAAATAATTTATTGTTAATTAATTTATTGCTGAATAGTTCATTGATAAATTTACCTCTTATACGTAGAGTTATTTGCTTAAGGACGCTAAAAGTTTTGGGTCGTTATGATTAATGGTTTGGAAAAAGATTATTTGTTTGTTGATAAATGATTTATTAATCAATAATTAATTAGAAAATAGTTTGTTGATTAATTCACCTATTATATTTGAGGTCCTTCGGTTAATGACGCTTTGAATGTTCCGTCATTGGAATTAATGTCTTGGGATTAAGGTGATTTATTTATCAATAAATTATTTATTTATAATTAATTTGTTGATTATGAGTGCATCAATGAATGAACCTATTACACGTAGGCTTATTTGGTTAAAGTCGCTCGGAGTTCTGGGTCATAGACATTAATGGCTTAGGATGAAGTTATTCAGTTTTGGAATAATTATATTGGCCGCTGGCCCCTGTTTACTCTGTCCGGTAACGTAACGGTCAGGTTTTCAGTTTACTACCGCAGTCGAGAGCACTGTTACCGATTGTCTAAGCGCGTTCATACTCTTAATATAGAATAGGGCCTAAGGTAGCTAGTGTAGCCAACAGAAAATCGGAAGAAAAAAAATACATCTGACTTGGCAAAAAAGTACATTTAACATCCCCTTCTTGCTCATGATTTCGACCAGACTCTTTCTTGCCCTGAAATCTGACTTGGCTCTTTCTTGCTGTCAATTTGGAATTGATTCTTCTTACTTATCGTCCTGCCTTGATTCTTTATTCTTTATTGCGCTGAGCCTACGAGACAATCTCTTTAGGATTGCACGAGCGTCATTGTGTTATTTTTTTATTTATTTCGGACCAAAAAAAGTTTTTATTTTTGACAAAGAACGTAGAAAATTTACTGCTGTTCATAAAAGTCTATGTTAAGGCTGTCGTCTTTCTGAAGGGCTCCAGGTCAAGGGGAGAGCTCTACTTTTTGTTGTATAGAGAACTGTATGTATTGTCCACTGTAAAAAATAAAATGTGTGACTAGAAAAATACTTTATTGTTACTTTAATTAGTCTGAAGTTCTCGAAACTAAAGATTATGTTGATAAATCTTCAAAAAATAACATTCTATCATTGTTGAAGCCAACAGAAGTGTGGTAATCACTGCTACGCCATCGTAAAATTTTGTGCAGCCACAGTTGGTAATGATTTAGCTGTGTCTTGTTCGCTAATTACTGGAAATTTTGAGTTTTAAATATTACTAAAAAAAAAATATGAGTGAAGAACACTTGTATTTGCATTATATAGGATACGAAAAAACTAGAACCGGGATCACTGATAATTTAGTACAAGTGCACGGAGAGAAAAGTGGGAGAGCTGATATCCCAGCTGTGGTAGGGTTAGGCTCTCAAACTTTTGGGGCGTATGTAGCGCCACTTGCGATACAGTAGATAATCCACACTGGAGGAGAGAGCTAGTATCCATCGTGAGTGAAAGCTGTGGTCATCTACTGGTAAGACGGAGTCGCACTCGCGCCGCTACAGTCTATACTATTTTACAGTGACTGACTATAAAGCTTTAGCGTGAGCACCCTACACGGATGAGTTCAAGGCTCTCACGAGTGGGACATCAGCTGACCTACTCGAGCGGAGATCACCAGTCCTGCTGTTTAGTACTGTAGAGCTATTTTGGAGGAGCTCCGACCTCCCACTTTTTTCTCCGTGTGCCAAATCTTACGAAGGTTTGAAATTTGAAATAGCACGCGCAGATATAGCCACCTTTTAACTCGCCGAGACCATCATTTTACCCGTGAATTTTGTTCTTTAAATTAAAATATCGTGTGACCTAGCGAACAAAACCGAGCCAAGCTTTGTTTGAAATTATTATGTGGTACGCTAAATAACATACTAGTTTTACGTTACCTTCCTTTTTGTAGATTGCATCAACTTGAATAAAAAAAGTTTTATTGATTTATAATAACTTTGCCACGACGACAGAACAAACTTAAGACAGTACTTTTCAAAAAAAATTTATTCTAGTTTTACGGGGTTGATTTCACTAAAATTTTTAAAATAAGTGTCTCGTAATCCAATAAACGATTCCACAAAATTTAATTTGATTCTGACGACAATCTTCTTAAGCATGAACGACATTAAGAGTTATAGTAGCTCACAGGTGCAGGGTATAATGTAGTAGGCGTAGAAAAAGCGCATATATTGCAAAAAATATTATTTCAAATGTGATTCATCCTATATATATACATATATATATATATATATATATATATATATATGTACAAAATATAAAATATACGTATGTGCGCTGAGACAAAATTAATGGCCTGCTATTATGAAACTCAAAATCGTCAAGTAAATGGCAACGCTGCCAGGAGCATACTGTGCAATTTTTTCATCTTCGACAAACACATCTGGAAACACTAATTCGTGCCTGCCGTCTTGAAGATAAATATTGGCTTATCCAGATCCATATGCCGAAGTTAGAAAAAGCTATACAGTACGGCCCCAGTGTCAATGTCAAGATGATTAAATACTTTCAAAAGCTTCAAAAATCAATGTTATGATTATTTTTGTTGTGATTTAGAGTACAAGTATAATAAAATGGCAAGATAATTTATTACAATAATGTGCAGGTCACTTTTAAGTGCACAAACAACATACCTGCCTTGATAATGATAATCTTTGGGACTTAACAGACCGATTCACGAGTTTTCTGAACTTATTCAGGTCAAAGAAATATTTTGGGAATTTTATCGGAGAATAAAACAATTTTCTGTATTGGAAATCTCGGGATCACATATATTCGAAATTTTTCACGGCGTAACAAAAATTTTCGTAATTTCCAATTTCTGTATTTTAATGTTTCGGGTCTTTTATTTTCAGTATTTATGTTTTCCTTATCTTGTCATTCGGCTCTCAAAATTTTCCAAACGATTTTTTTATTCATTCGTTTTTCGGCTAACTATTATTTGTGAATATGATTTTCTAGACTTTCCTTTCGGAATTTTGACCTACCTTCAATGTTAAATTGTAGATTGCAGATAATCGTCACAAAACATGGGCAATCCCAAAGAAAGTAGAGTTTTTGTAGTGTTGTTGCATGCAGAAATCGAGCTTGCACACAGAAGCATTTGAGTTTCAACGCATTTCCAAATAAAAATTAATTTTTATCCGTAAAAATTGGTTTTGTAAAGTTGAAGAACGTATCTCTTAGAAAAAAGTGGATGAAGGCATTAAAAATGAAAAAAAATTTCCATCACTGTAGAGTTTGCTCAGATCATTTCGTTGGAACTGACATTTGTGTAGGAAATGGTAAGTGGAATGATTTATAGAATACAGAGCCTGTACATATGAGACAAGAGTTTTCTACACAGTTTTTTTACATGTACAGGTTTGTATTCCATAAATTATTTCACTTACCATTTTCTACACAAAAGTCAGTTTCAACGTAATGATCTAAACAAACTCAACTGTGATGGGAAATTTTCCTCATTTGTAATACTCCCATCCACTTTTTTCTGAGAGATACTTTCTCTTACTTCCCGTAACTATTATTCACAAATAAAAAATTATTTTTATTTGGAAATGCGTGAAAACTCAAATGCTTCTGTGTGCAAGCTCCATTTCTGCATGCAACAACACTACAAAAACTCTACTTTTTTTTGGATTGTCGATGATTTGTGACAATTATCTGCAATTAAAAATTCAATATTAGTATTAGAAACTGACTTATACCAAGAAACGTTTTGTAAACATTAGAAGAGCTTGTGTTGTGTGCACATGGGGCATTTGTCGGAACTGATTTGAGTCGCACGGCTTTACTTTGGTGTCGTTCAACATGAACAAATTGTTACTATTTAGGGACATGCATATAAAACTTTAGTAGTACCCTTTTTCCACCTTGTCGGTTGGAACTGTAATGCCTAGCAAATCGTTAATACAGTGTTCATCCTTTTTGCTGCTGATCTGCTTGTCCTTGGGCTTTTTACACCACTGACAGTGACAGTGAGTTGTTCTCCGAATATCAAGCCGAGGTAAAAAGCTAGGTGTGTTGACCTGTTCCTTCAACATGGTGCTCATGTTAAAGGTAAAGCTCATCATGTTAAAGCGCAATATCCTCGGCAACTTTTTGATGCAGGCGTGCTTATTTGCGCGCAGTTTTTAGCCACACTGCAATCAATGTGTACATATTGTCAACCTCGAGCGTGTCCGACACTGTGCTGTTTCGGACTCTTATACAGGTTTCTTATGACCACAACTTGGCGAAAAACGTGTATAACTCCTAAAGGGTTCGACTTAAGTGCTTGAAATCAAGGAAGATAAATTTCCTGATCCAAGCTGATTGAAAAAATCCACTGTATTCCACCAGCAACTGATTGGATGCCCTTGTGCTTCTTTTACATGAGAAAGAAAGTTGGTTATACAAGAACAAAGTAACAATTTAAAACATACAGTGGCTAGAACATAGAACAACTTACAGAGGTTAAGGTAAAGTAGGTAGGCTAACGTATGGACCACTGGCAGTCGAGGCCGATGTAGATATATTTGTTTTTTTTTATATTATAGGGCTGTACGTCCGGCTCCTTCTAAGGGCACTACTCAGGACACTTAGAACTTGGGAGAGGGTAGGGAAGGGGGATGGGAGGGGGTAGGGGATGACTTACACTTAAACCTACACCTAAACCTACAACCATTCCGCATTCGCCCGCAGAAGAAAATTCTGGGGAACCTGACCCAGAACGGCCCGGTGTATTGCCCAAGTTCTGTCCGGGTGTCTATACGTCTATAGACATCAGGACTAAGCTCCTGCACACCTCCCGCTCACGTTGTCCGCAACGACAGAGAAACAGTTAATCGACCCTCGAAGAAAAATAGCAAAGGCGAAACGACGAGACTCGAACGGTCACCCATCCAAGTACTAGCCGTGCCAAATGCTGCTTGACTTTGGTGATCGACGGAACTGCGACTCTACCACTGCGCCACCGTGTCCGTGATGTAGATATTTAGAATAGTAATGTGTCAAGAGTGATGTTGACAATGCTGGGCTCGAACTTAGTAGATATTAAGCCCGTAGACATAAATCAAAGCTAGATTCCAGAGAATCGTAGTAAGGGTGAAGGCAAGGATGTAGCTATTGAATATGAGCTTACCTAGCTTGTTGAGACGCATACTCTTAAAAAAGCTGAAAAAATTTGTACACTCACAATAATCGGCAAAATGCAGTCATATCAATCACTTTATCTTCTTTAAGTCCTATACCTTTTCTAAATCTGATTTTGCATGCCACAGTTTTTCTCAGTTTTATGTAATTGCAACAACATTTTAAATTCAAGATATACTGAATCTGCCTATAAATATATAATGGATTTGGAAATGATTATTTGGAAAAGCAAATCATCCCTTTTCATAAATTTCAGCTGGTATAGAATCTTATCTGACATGCTTAAATATAAAGTATAGCTTCAATGAATAGATTAAAATTAAGGGAATACTGTTAAAATTTGCCACCTGCAACTCTCCAGTGCGAATTTTGTTGTATCATCCGTATAGTATATCAAATCATGTATATACGCATCGAAGATGTGGGTGTTGCTTTTCATTGTTTAAGATTCAGAAAAAATATTTTTGATGACTTATCAGCTAATAAGTAGCCCTTGCAATCACACTGTGGAAAAAGCATCTAATGCACTCCCTTTTCTCTCTGTAGAAGGCACTCTAGGTATATAAAGAGTAACCCTTTTAAGCACACTGCTAGGAAGGCATGGTAGTGTGACTGTGCATTTGACGCATTTATAAGAAGCTTGATTGCTGGATCTTACCTGGGACGTAGCTGCTGGACGTGCTCACTGTCAAATACCAGTAATCATGGGTCATTCATGCAGCAAAGGGAAGCTCGTCCCCCCACCGCCACCTTAATATTACGAAATTATTGTTTGACATAAGTATTTCCCGTTTAATTGTACAAAACATTTCGATCTGGTCGATCAGGATGCGTAAAAGCGAGCCTATGCCAACTCCAGTTAAGGGGTAACCTAAAAATATAACATAAATAGACTGCTAGATGCACAAGCAGTACTACATACTGATTTCAGAGCAGCAGTAGTATATTTAGAACAAATATAGTAAGAATGCTAGATGTTAGTTTTTACATTGCACGACAATGTGTATATTTACTAGTGGAGTAGTAAATTCACTAAATTTTCACTTTATCGGCAGATGAGCAATTTTAAAATATATGCTACTCACGAATTACAGTCATTGCAGATGATAATTATTACGTGCGAATCACGAGCACCTAGGCTGCACTTTGGCAGGATAAAGCTGCTCAATAGATTGTCCGCAATAGAAACAGCCAATCAGCGTAAAGCAGACAAGTATGCAATAGCTCTGCAACCTTTCACTGAAAATATTTTTGATACAAGTAAATTATGATGAATCATTTTTACGGTTGCATCTGATAAGATTTAAAATGAATAGCAAGTCTTTGTTTTTAATTTAAAGTCTAACATAACAAAAATTAAGGAAGTAGACTGTTTTACAAATCTTTTATGACTGGGGTTGTCTTGCTGCATTTATCCTGGAAGCTTGTTTTCTATCACCACTGCCTATCTCATGCCCCCTTTACATCCCTTTCCCTTAAAATCACAACTGAACTGACGCGACACACTTATAGCTGACAGCTCACTGCATTGTGTGCTTATATATATAATCATGTGAAGCAAAATAAAAACATTTCTGCATAATAGTTTGGATGCAAACTTTGACGACGACGTCATACAATATTATGTACGTACTTATACATGAAAAAACTTTTTTTATTCCTCACAATTATGATCAATTTAATAATAAAATTAATAATAATAATAATAATAATAAATTACATCACTGCTGCACATTGTAATAGCTGTGTATATAGGTATCGAAAAAATAAAAATATATACTGCATAAAATGCATCATGTAGATGAATCAGCTGCAGCACCCGAGATTCACGTTGTCTCTCTCACGTCATCTACATATTACTTCTGTAGTGACTATGTATACCAAATACCAGCATAAGAGAAAGAGAAAGGCGATATTCGCTCCGAAAATGACCAAAGTGCCCTCCGCTCGTGGTCTTCTGAAGGTACGCGAGGGTATCTTTCAACACACACATGAGAGAAAAACAAGTTTTTATAAAAAAGGATCATACTGTTCATGAAAATGATCTAAAAATATCTAAATTAGATGATTTTAAGCGTTATTATACTATTTTGAATAGTTGGTATGCATCAAATAGCATGTAAAAACTATGTATTTCTTTCCGATTCAGAGGTTATAACAGAGTAGAAACTTTTAAACTCACTACCACACTTGTACGTCTGCTACGGATACAGGCTTTCACATCTGTGTCACCCGTGCAGAGCAGACAAGGTTACTGTTTCGGCATTTAGATTCTCTTTAAATTAAGGAGGTTGACTACTGTGGTTGGGGGTGCGAGAGAGAGCGAGCGAATCTTTTTTTTTTTTGTAGCAGTTGGCATTACTGTT
>JAPYYV010008961.1:0-15614 GCA_030522625.1 Copidosoma aretas | reverse complement strand
TGATTTTTCTACTTTAGAGGTTATGTTACTTTAAAAAAATAAAGATTAAGAGGAATCAGGCAAAGAGCTATTCTAGTGATATGTGAAAAACAATAATTTTTTTTTATATTCATATAAAATATCATGCAATACTTAAACTGCCACTTATTTCATTTGACATAACCTCAAAATACTAGAAAGCATTTTTTAAACTTGTATTCTTACAGGCATTGCTTACAAACACCTTTAACATCATTCATACATTTTTTTCAATTTTTAAATTAACAATGCAGTCATAATTTTAGCACAGAATAGGATTTTTCTACTTTAGAGGTTAAATTACTAATTTGTAATTTTGAAAATGAAAAATCGGGCAAAGAGCAATTGTTGCAAATCATCTGAAGATTACGTTAAGAAAAGAAAATCGAAAATCGGTTCATAATTTAGGGTTGTAGGTGGTTTTGAACGTTTTTTTTCCGTTTGGCCCCACTGTGGGGCGGCGCGGGCGGAGCGGGTGGTGATGTGGGGAAGTCTCACTACCCAAGTGTGAGCGGGGTGGTGAATTCACCACCCTCTATGATATCCATGTAATAACTCAAATAAGTTGATAAAAAACCAACAACTATATCCAATTAACTCTACAGAATAATTGTGTATGAATTTTGAGTAAATACGTCGAGAAATAAAAAATCTTTAGACGCTTAGTATAAAAAAAATATGTTTTGGTAATGTAACTAAAGTTTAAGTTTAATAAGTAAAAAATAGTGATTTTTTTAAAACGATTTTTAAATTGTACATTACGCCCCTAGGGCACAAAGTACAAGCAATCGCGCCCGAAGGGCGCGGTTGGTGTACGTTTGTGCCCGATTTGCGTGTAATGTTTTTCTTACCCAGGGCACAAAGTGCAATTTCGGACCCGTGGGCGTACTTTGGGCCCTAGGGCAGAAAAGTACTTTGGGCCCGTGGGTGCAATGTGATTTCAGGGGCCCAAAGTGCCGCCCGAGGGCGCAAAGGGCTTGCCGCACTTTGTGCCCATGGTAAGAAATATTTTTTTTGATTAATATTTTATCTTAATAAAAATATTACACTGTTAACACAAAATAAATTTTCTACTAAATCATTTAAACACAATTTCAGCACTGTCTTCTTTGTGTATATGTAAAATAGATAAACAATTTAAATATATTTGAGTCATTTGTACTAGTTAAAGCGTGCGTAAGTTCTCATCAGTCCGACACCCGTATGGCATTTGGTATGTGTGTTCCTGGCGTGATTTCTAACCTTTTTACGTTGAAACTTATAGCCACCTTTTGGCGAGAGCCGAACTATGGAGGAGCGAGAAAACGAATATATTTTTTAATTGCACAAAACAACGGTTTACTAAAAGCTTATGCCGAATGAACATAAAAAACGTATGTCAGCCGAAACGGTCTGGCGGATCAAGGAAAAAAATTGCCATCCGTGAGATTTGCAAATGAATAGTTTGAACAAGAAGTTTTTATTGTTTTGAACGGATGACAGCGTAGGTATATCTTCTTAGGGCCTTTATAAACAATACATTCTAATACCTAATTAATTATTAGCTTTTCTGTTCGTATCATCAGATATATTATGAGATTTTTCGTGTTTCTTCATTTGCGGGCTGGTACATCCTGCATCGCTATTAGCGACTGTTTCTAGAAACATATATCTATGCATTTGCAATTTTTTTATGTTGAGTTCATTGGAATCACCCGTATCGTTAAAAAATTGACGATTTTTCCGGCATTTTTTTCCTTTCTGACTAGAAAATTTTCACACGTACATCAAAATGTCATTATTTCGTTTTAAAAACGGACGTTCAGTGATTAAGCAACTTTATCCAAAATTTCGTAAAATATTTTAAATAATTATCGATAATTTTCACCTTTGCTATAAAAATTATCGTAAATTACAGTAAAATTTGCTGAACGCTTGGTAAAAAACTATAGTAATTGTCGTGGCATCCCAACTTTACCGTAGTCTTTCTAGTACAAATTTATGTGGATTTTCGCTCCATGTAATTTTATTACTGATATGGTGTATATTGCGCTGCTTAAAGAAAATTATATCACTTTCTTCTTCAGACTTATCAAGGTACGTTTTCATGAGCAAAAAGGCGAGCTTGTTGTAGTGACCCTGGTTCCATGGGGTGGTGAATTCACCATACAATATTCCCCAAGTCCACCAACCAAGCGAATATCGCTCCGCCGCCCCTGTTCATACCTACTCCGAAAGTTACCACCACCAGTGCGCGCGTCGGAGTAGCAACTAGAAAGATTATATAAGGGGGCTCTTCCACACTCGCGTGTCATTTGTAACTCAGACGGCGCATAGACTGACGAGATTTTCCCGAATACCTCGGACGCCGCATAGGCTGACGAGCTGGTGCTCCTTGACGCTGTTTACCGCTGCTGCTCATCGTTCACCAGTACTGCGGCTCAACCATATGCTTCTCTTCGTCGTCGACGCTGTCCACTGCTGCTGCTCATCGTCCACCGGTACTGCTGCTGCTCAACCAGATGCTGCTCCTCGTCACTGTACATCGCTGCTGCTCATTGTCGTCGCTGTCGTCGTTGCAGATTTTTTTTTTTGTCGCCGTAAAGGCTGAGTTTTTTTTTTTACGCCGTAAAGGCTAATATTTTTCACGACGATGAAGCTTTTTTTACGCCGAAAAGGGAAACAACCGGCTCTTTTAAGAGCCACAAAATAAAAACATGAGGACTAATTCGTGTCGAGTCCGCGCTTTGTCATCGACGCTTTTTAGTGTTTAAACATTTTTAACTTTTCTTTCAACTTTGAAATTTTTTTTTTTCAAATTCCATAATTCGAATTTTGACTTTAAAATTCGTAAGACATTTTCTTACGTTCTAATAAAAATTTTAGAACACTAAAAAAAAATTTTCCTCAGTCGGCTTGAACCTCGGCCCTCGGCGTGACAGTCAGGTAGGCTACCGACTCTGCCACCGAAGGCCCGGTACTCCTTTGCACTAATAGCAGTATTTCAAAGTGCACATTAAAAAAGACAAAATGTAAAATAAGTCAGTTCCTCGACCACCGTTTAATTTTTCTTGCAGGTTTGAATTTTTAAATTCATCTATAAACTATTTTTTCGATTCGTAAGTCATTTTGGACTCACGTCTAGATGAATATCGAAAATTAAAAGATAATGGTCAACGCATAATAAGAGTGAGCCGCTCCTCAGACCGCTCTTCAGGGTCCGCGCTCTCGGCGGCCTGAAGTGGGTACAAAATCCACGCGCTGGAGGGGGTAAAAATATGCTCGTCCAACAGTACGTGCTGGTGGGGGTAAAAAAAGTGCTGCAGCCTGGGGGGGGGGGGGGGGGGGATTTTCCCGGGGGCCGGGGGGTGAGCTAGGACCAGCGTGAACTGGTACCAGCATAGCATACCTACAGTCAACGCGGATTTTCGTAAAATCGACGCCGTTTGATTCTCATAAATTCTACGTGGAACTAAAAGTGAAAATTTTCAGAAGCATTTATCTTACTTGTTCTTTTTCCTCGTGTCTGTTTGATCGGTGAAATTCTTTCAAATGACTTCTTTACTACTTATCGACAATTGGTTGTCCTGGAAAGGTGCACACACGCCTGCTTTTCATGAAAATAAACTAAAGATTATTAATTAGCGTGGCAGAACTAGTATGACCACTACTACTAAATGGCAGACTAGTTTTTCCTTTGGTTCCACCATGACGTGAGTATTAAATAAAAGCATTTGATAAGTACAATGTAACAGGTTTAATCACATTGCTCTTAATTAATAACGGCAGCTAAAACAAGATGACAAGCAACTTATTATTTTACAAACTGGTCCATACGGTTGTCAAATATTAGGGTTTTATAAGTGTGTAACGAAAGGGTGTTACATGTTTAAATTTGAAAAATTAACAATCTATTTTCTTTATCTTTATTAATTAATAAAAAGCCTGTATGAAAGACTTTTCTTTTTTTTTTAATTCCTTCAGTAAAGCAGGCTTACTTTTGTAATCACATAACCATCTTTTATGGTATGGCTTTTAGAGTACATCTTTATTTATGTCTTCTGATAAATAATTGCTAAGTATGGCTTGGTTCACCTGCTCTGTTAGCACTTTGTGGTGGAAGTAGCGTCTCCTGCAACTAATTAGTCCGTGCAAGCGAGAAGGCAGCGACACCTTCTGCTTCTCCTTCTTTACTTATTTTCCGTCTGCCTGCCCACGCGGTCATGCTTATTGAGCAAACAGTCCTTGCGTATTTAGTTACATACAAGATAAATTTGGGCTTACTGTAAGTTTTTGTTGTTAATGATACAAAAGTCATTGTGATGTGTTACATCAGAAAATTTTAGATTGCACAGCTAGTATGATTTAGCTGGATAAACAAGTTGAGGGTCATAAATAACCAAGTGTAAATACCTAAGTGATTATATATTATTGTGTTTAATGTAATATAAAGTGTATACATTTTTTTGCTTAAAGCACGCTTCTCTCCCACGGCATCACCTAAGAATTCATTTATATCTTATCAATCATAACCTACTTTTATTGCCCACCTTCTCACTTGCTTGTAGAAAACTTTTCTCCTTCAATTTACGAAATCATTAAAGCTTTCCATAAACAAAGAGTATGCAGATGCTCCTAGAGCATTTCTTATTTTCCTATTGTATATTTTAGAGGTAGATAACTATACATTTATAATAAATTGCGTCTGTTTTGACTAAAAATGAATTGTGTTTTAATGCATACACATTATTTCAATAACTTCGATTTGTAGAAGACATTTTACTAATATAAAATGCTAATGGTTGTAACTTTTAAGACAGGTCTTACTCAAAGACATTATCACATGTTATGAGTATATAACTTATGTAGTATTAATTTTGGTCTTTAGATGTCCACTCAAATATTCGTGTGATGATAGATAAATATAGAATCTCACACAGTTACAAATTAGTGAATGACTTTGAAGCACTGCATTGTGACATTGTTTACAAAAGTATAACGTGACTTCCCCTGTACTCTCTGTCTCCGGCAAACAGCTGAGATAGCAGATGAGATCTCTGGTGAAATCTGCTGCCGAAACCTAAGCTCAAAACTTAGCTCCGATTGCACCTGAGATATCACCTGAGATTTAAAAAAATATTATCATAGAAGCTAATTATTTGTTTATTCCTAACGAATTCTATTACTCTCAGATAACGAGTAAAGGTTCAATTTTAAACATTTCATAACTTTATTCGTGCCAGGCCTTAGCACATTAAAAAATAAAACTCCTAATTAAACTCACTCTATTGTTTTAGACGAATTTTACGTTATTTGTAACCTTGAATATACTTTAATATTTACTAAAGATTATTAAATAGCTTGTAAAATCTGAGACAAGAACTATTTTATTTGATTACCTCGACTATATGGTTGGATAATCACAGGCCGTGTGCCAGGCACAACGTCAGCGGCACCAACCACTTATGCAACTCTGCAGACCTCTTCTGAGACACCGTGGCACTACAAGCTCACTTCACTGCTGCAACGATTCTGGTAGCTCAAAAACACCCCACAAATCCGCCGGCAGTCTTTGCAAGACCTTAGCTGCGAGCGCAGCTTCCTGGACTATCAACGCACCTCGGACGGACAATACATAGTGCGCTTGCCCTTAAAATAAGATAGTTTTAAACTCCTTGGTGACAATATCTCGAGTACTCTAACCGCCCACCAAGCTTTTTCCGTCACCTTGAACGAGATCCCGAGATGGCAGTCGAATACCATCGCTTTATATCGGAGTACCTCTCTTTTGGGTACATGAGATCCATACCAACCTCTTGATTTGTAAACGCCTCTTATCCCGGGCCATTCATCCAGTACCATGGCATTTGTCAGAACAGCGATAAGGGCCGCAAACTGTGCGTCGTTTTTAATGCGTCACAGCCGACGCACAGTAGGGGACTTCGTGTTTATTTTGTCAAAAATACATAGCGCCCAAACGCAAACAGGTAGAGCAATGATTGTTTTTAAACTAAAGCATATTGTCTGCGAAATGTAGGAAAACAATGAAGAAAATTCAAAAAAAAATTACATGCCGGGAAATTTATGGAAATGCGGAAAATTTGTGAAACCTCATATGTGTCAACAAAATCATTAGATAAAATGTGCGTTATGGATTACATATGAAAGATACTTTAAACATTCTACCATGTAAAAATGTTTTTCGAACATATAATACAGTCATAAGTCGAAAATTTCCGAAATAACCTCAAAATTACCTATAACTCTTCATAAATTACTTATCCATATGTTTTTTCTTTTAATTTCCGTTTATTTTTTGGCTAACTAATTTGTAAAGAATTTTTTTTTCTTACATTCAATATGATATAAAGACTGATGCATACATAACCTATAAATATTGTACTAATAATCTTCAATTATGTTCTATCTCGAAATTCTCACTTATTATTGGTTTATAAAAAGTACGAAATCGCATTATTCCATGTAACTGACAAAAGCGAAGCACTGGTAAGTTAAAAAAGCATAGGAATCTGAATATAACCTTAAAACATTGAATTTATAACCTAAAATTACGTTTTTTCTAACAGTTTTTGCTTGTTTTTTGTATGTACAGAAGTAAAAAGATTATTCTCAACTATATTTAATATAAGTAAAAAACAAGTGCACAAAAAAGACAGTTAAAATTTTAACATAACCTCTAAATATTGTAATATTTGCGTTCAATTATAGTTTTTCTCTTAGGTTTCCCTTATGATTTGCTTACACAGTTGTAAGAACTCTTTTTACGGTATTGAATACAATACTGGTGCTTGGAAGAAATAGATATAATAAATAAAACAGGATCTCACGAATGAAAAATAATCTTATCAATTCCAATAGTGATAAAAAAAGGAAAATAAGATATAAGCTTTTTTTCAGATTGATGAATAATGTTTACAAGCAAGCTACATGATTTTATATAAAGTATTTTTTCAGTTCTTTAGTATAGTGAGGTAAGTTCTTGTACTTCAAGGTGTATTATCTTTTTTGATATAAGGGCTGTTCGTATTGGAAACTTGGAAACAGAGAGAAAATAAATGCAGCAAAAAAACAACATTTAATTATATATGTGTATGTATAGAAAGCTACATAAAAAAGCAAAACAAATCATGAGCACTTACGTTTCACCAAGTAACTTGCGTTCGTCTGAATAAAGATGAGTAAGTACTGTACTGATTTGCTCCACCATTTCCTAGACTGCCAAGTGAGTATCAGGGTTTTCGAGGGACTGCTTATGACCACCTCTGCAGTACGCTTCTCTTCTACTATTAGTGTTAAAAAAACTAATAATTAGACTTTGCATTCTTAGCGAGCAGTCCACTTTCTGTGAGTACAATTAGATGAAGTCCATGGAAGTGAAAGTCTGATTCATGGATTTCCCTGCATGTTAAACTTCTGCTGAACGTGACTCTCTGGGATTCAAACGTCCAAAGCATAGAAATAACTGGGTGTTAAACGCCTACATCGTGCAGAATAAAAATTTTAAAAAGTCTGAATCATAAAACTCTGCGTATTAAACCTCTTTAGCACAGAGCTCCCTGCGTAATAAGCTTATGAGGAATGGGAATCACTCACTGTTAAGGTTGAAAAATGGAAATTCTATGATTTTAGACGTACGGAAAAATGGGTCTAGCTGGTTATTAAATATCAAAGGCATAGATTGAACTTAATCTTGAACGTCTGACAAATGCAACGTTCTGAGTATAAAACTTTTAAGTCCAGACATTTTCAATTTTCTCCTTCTTTAAACACGTGGAATTCACGAAAATACTGTGTGATAGTGAAAAATAGCACTGACAAAAAACTCACTGAGAAATTCACTGCATTGTCGTGTGGTCTGCTATCAAAAGAAATTTAACAGAAGCTGAACGAACGGAACGAATTCGGAACGATGTTCTTCCACAACTTAATTAGACCAGCGTAAATGGTGATTGCAGAAAAAAGGTTAAATGCCTTATCATTAATTGACGAAAGGTTTTTTTTTAAGGATGAAAAAATAGCAAGGGGGATGCATCCTTGGAAAATGTAAAATGTATATAAGGTGCAAAAAATATACTGCTAGTTAAGCATCACAAAGAAACCTGCTTTTTCAAAGTTAGTGACGAGATTAGTGGCAGTGGAGAAGCCGGAGATTTTAGTATGGGGGACATTATTAAACTTTAAATTAAGAAAAATGCAAATTGCAATATTCTGAAGTTTTGACATAAAGTAAGGTTGGGATCTTAGTCTTTTATTGACAAATCATTTTTTCCCCGCTTTTTCTCCGGCTTTTCTGTAATATCTAGAAAAGTTTTTGTGAGAGAGAGAAATATTATTCTCAAATGTTGTTCATGTGATGCTTCTAGATAACTGTATAAAATCAGCTCTTCTTGTCACATGCATGCAAGTGTAATGCCTGTGTAGGCCCCGTGTATGCGTGTGTGTTAGCTAACTTGCCCCACTATTCTACTCGCGCTAGGGTCCGTGTGCTGGTATAAGTGTGTGCGTGTGTACCTACTCCGGCTCACGCGATGCGTGAACAGTCCGGCTCGTTTAACTGCTCGAGCTGGTTGAGTCGGTGGTGCGTCTGCATGCTGCGATGCCCACTCCATTTTTTTGTGGCATTATACTCTCCAATACAAGTGAATTAAAAACAAAGACTTGTGAAGTTTAGAATAGTCAAAATAAAAATGATTTACACAATTTTCTTTTATAAGTGAGTGTTTAAAGTTAATTTCATTATTGCGCCTGTGCTTCTTTTCCTACTCTCGTTATTTTACTGTTACGTCCCGCATCCAGCCTCTTTTTGTTATTTAAAAATACAGTCCAATCGGCAAAATTAAACATTTCAGTCCATATCGGCAATATTAAGCATTGTCTTTTGAGCCGGATGCGGAGAGATTTTTTTTCTTGTCTCGTAACCCGCTCTAGTGCAACTCCTGTGGCCATCTTTGCTTGTCAAGCAGAACATGTTCCTGCTGCTGCTACCGTCGGCATATCCTCGTGGCTGCTGCTGCTGCACCTATCAGTGCGTACTCCTACTGTTGTTGCTGCGCCCACCAGCCCCCCTGCTTGTGCCTGCTACTGCTATGCTGCGGATCTCCCAGGCTTTCTTGCCTGTCACTCCCAACGGTGCTCCGACTCGTCGACACCCCTGTTCGCGCCAGCTGCTGCTGTGCTGCGGGTCTCACAGGCCTCCTTGCCGGTCACTTTCATCGGTGCTCCAACTCGTTGGTGCCCCTGCTCGTGCCTGCTACTGCTGCTGTACTGTGGGTCACACGGATCTCCTTGTCCATCACTCTCATCGGTGCTTTGACTCGTCGGTTCCTATGCTTGTGCCTGCTGCTGCTGTGCTGCGGGTCTTACGGGCCTTCTTTCCCGCCTCTCTCATCGGTGCTCCAACTTGTCGGCGCCCATGCCTGCACTTGTTGCTGCTGTGCTGCATGTTTTACGGGACTTTTTGCCTGCCTCTCTCATCGGCACTTCGACTTGCTGTGCTGCAACCGTCTGCTGTGATTTACCAGGACTAACAGATTTCCTAACCTTCTCTCAGTGCGATCGTTATCGACAAAGATTTATACCATTGTATTATTATATCATTATATATTACATATACTGTGTGATTACATTGTAATAATATATCTCTTACCTGCAGCCTAACCTAATTACGAAATATACAACGTTTCTTTTCAAAAACATTTATTATATTTAGCGCAAAATATTATAACACACACTTTTGACATATTTTTACTATCATTTTTCTTTACGAAAATAATAAAATTGATTCACTCTTATAATATTGAATCGTCTGAGCTATATCTGGGATTTCATGCAAACAAGATTCAGTTAAAAGTGAGAAATTTTCGCGTTGTATACTGCCCTGTAGTTTAATCTCGGATCGTTTAGTTGTAATTGACTACTGGAAACGAAGAATCTTTGCAAGTAACAGGTAGCCCTGTCTTTAAAAATCGAAAACTCTTTACTAATTTTAAAAAGCTAGGTGCTTAAAAAATGACTGGTGGTGAGACCAGGGCCATAATCCAGCAATTGAAAGATACTTTTGATCAGTTTAAGTTAAATCACGACGCGATCCTGAATTTATACGAAGATAATTCGGAGCAGGATTATTTTAAAAAGGGCTACCTCGATGCTACAGAAGATACGTATTATACGGTATCAGGTGATTACGATGTCCATCTATCCTTATTAGATAATAGTGGAGGAACAGACCCCCGCCTCACCGCTATTAGCTTTCCAAGCTCAGCTTCCTTGCCAACAATTATTATTCCAGATTATTCAGAAAGGTTTAAAGATTGGGAGAACTTCTGCGACGTATTTAAGGCTCTTGTTTACCATAAGAATAAGATCCCAGCATGTATCAAGTTCCAGCATCTTCGCACTTATTTAATAAATGAGTCATCTGAAGTGACTGAAGTGCACCTTACAATGTACTCGTTCTATCTGCCGGCAAAAGCATTATACACTGATGCATCGGACATACCCTTCTTTAATACATTCTTAAGAGTCTTTGGAGTCCACGACGCAGTCAGTCAGTTGGCAGTGGTCTACTCCCAAAAGCTTTTCCTGACATCAGTCAGTGCAATATCTCTTGCAATTCACACTAGGTTGCTGGGCTGAAAAGATCGAGAATTTGGCTTGACACTGCTCGCGTGTGTGTGTGCCACCCTAATGGTTCTAGAATGTCGGTCAGAGCTTCAATAGATCAGTATTCTCAAAGCTCGCTGATCTCCAAGTCAGTGTGCTACTTATTGCAACTCAAGCCTCAGCCAGCTAAGACTTTATCAAGTGGCGTTGGCAACCTGTCAGCCACTTCTCTCAAAAGTTCGGTTCGCTTCATCATGCAGCCACATTTGCTTCTAATTTTTACTGTGAAATCCCCCCTTAGTCATTCCTAAGGTCTCTTCTTACCAACCTCTTGTCAGTAAGAAAGTGGTTGACCGGACACATGTGACCGGACTAAAGTTGGCCGATCCCTAGTTTCACAATCTCGATGATATAGATATATTATTAGATGCAACTGTGCAAGCTCACTTAATAGTGGACTTGTTACAAAAAGACTCGGTTAATCAACCAATTGCTTTATTAACCAAACTTAGTAGGTTACTGACTGGTTCTGTGACGGCCTCGTCTATTACCCGTCAGACCGAAGAGGTTAATTTGTATCTTAGTCAGGAAGCAGAACTTTGAGAAATAATAAAGAAGTTCTGGACTATTAAATAACCGTTAGGCAGTCCAGTGCCCAGTAAGAAAGATCTGGCGTGTGAGGAGTACTTTGTATGCTCTTACTCTCGTATTCCCGAGGCTAGATATATAGCAAGGCTTCCTTTCAAGGATTGCTCCTTTTCCATAGGAGAGTTGCGAGAAAATTCTTATCAGTCAGCTCCAGTCGTGTTCAAATTACTGGAAAAGAGATTACATTCTAATAACCTACTTGATTCTGCTTACAAAGCTTTTGTGTCAGAGTATTTTGCCCTAGGTTACATGGTTGAAGCCCAACAAAGCGAATCTGCTTGTTTTTTCTGGCACATCATGGCGTTTTTAAGGCCAACTCCTCTCCACCTGAGTTAAGAGTAGTGTTTAACGGTTCTTCCAAAACTTAAGCTAGAGTTACTCACAACTCACTGTTGCATTCGGGTCAGGATTGACTAGCAAATTCGTTTGTCTTTATTCATAATTGACGATTTTATCAGTACGCCTCCACTTCTGACGGAGAGAAGATGTTTTGCCAAATCAATGTAAATACAGAAAATCGAATTTTTCAAGCCATTTTATGGCGACCTGGGCCTCATGAGCCAATAAGAACATATTACCTCACCACAGTTACTTATGGATTAATCTGCTCACCTTTCTCGGCCACACAAGTGTTGCGCTAACTCGCCTTAGATTATTCCGAAATTTTTCCAGTAGCCGCTCGAATATTCAGAAAGGAATTTTATGTTAATGATTGCTTGTTCAGCAGTCACACCGTTAAAGAAGTTAGCGATGTATGCGCATAACTCTTGACCTTGACTGATATTGAGGGTTTTCTACTGAAAAAGTGGTCTTCGAATTTATCTCAAGTCTTATCTTCGGTCCCTGTTGAATTTTAAGTTAATTAAACTGGGTCGATGAAAGAGCAAACCGAGGTGGTTCCGGTGCTCGGATTGGCGTGAGACCCTTCAGCTGATGATATTCAATTTATATTTTCTCTTGATTCTCCTACTCGCTGTTGAACTCAGAGGTCTGTGTGGGCCCCAACCGCCAAGTTTTTTGATCCGTTAGGCTGATTTGCCCCTATAGTTGCGAAAACTTTACAGCAATTACTCTGGCTGCTTAAATTATCTTTGAACGATCGGTGCCTGACGTCGTTGTGGAGTCCTAAATCAAGGGGCTAAATGAGGTACCCCAGCTCAACGGCGTTCGACTGACCCGATGGGATTTCTACTCGCTTTTATGCTCTTAGTTTCCAGTCCATGGGCTCGCAGATTCGGCTAAGCTCGCTTATGCCGCTGTGTTATATGTTACATTTATTTTGAACAATAAAGACCCTGTGTCTCTTTAGATAGCGAAAACAAAGGTAGCTCCTTCCAAACCCCAAAGTATCCCTAGGCTGGAACTCTGGGCTGCTCAGTTGTTAGCAAAAATTTCTCTTGATTTTGTAAATAACTGCTCTTAAGCTCAAAGCACTCCATTGCACCTCTGGACCGACTCTCTTAATGTGCTTCATTGGCTAAGGTCCCAGCCTTCTGGGAGCTACTTGGCATCATGATATGTCCAAGAACAACCCAGCTGATATCTCTTCCAGAGGTGTCACACCCGGTCAGTTGTTAGAAAGTCGCCTATGGTTCTCCGGGCCAGATATTTTATATGAGCTTCAACAAATTATACAGAGTTCAAGGTTAAAATAGATGACCTAGTCCCTGTTTTAAACGTAGCTGACACCGTGGTGCTATTACTCCGATTACCGACTCCAGCATACTGAGTTTTTCAACTTTTGAAATAGTTAACGCTACGTTGTTTATTATGTATACTTATCAGCAATGCCACTTTGACTCTTAAATCTTGTCAACTAATAGAAATTTATATTCTCCCATCGAAAACTGGAAATCTCTACCAGGTCACAGTCGTCTTTATTGATTAGCACACATCGTAAAGGATACATTGTTAAGAGTATGTATTCGGCTGAGCGATACCTTGCTTGATTGCGATGTCAAGCATTCCCTGATTATGATCGGTAAGGATGTCCTGACCTTGCTAAGAAATTACTAGATTGTAAATGGTCAAAAAGTTGTTCGCACTGAGATATTACGTTATCTACCATGCAAGCGGTTTCCTACTTGACCTCAAAATCAGACGATTGCCGATCTACTGAGTTGCAGAGTGACACCTACGTCATGTCACCATTTCAGCGGTCAGGTGTTGATTACACCGGTCCTTTTCCTGTTTGACTGTCCAAAACTCGAGGCAAAGGCACCCTTAAAGGTTATATCACTATTTTTTGTGTATGCAAACCCAAGCTGTAAATTTGGAAATCGTGGAAGATTATTCTGCAGACTCTATCATTGCTGCATTTTATCGCCTTACGTCCCGTCGAGGTCACTGTACAGACTTGTACAGCGACCAAGGTACCAATTTTGTGGGTTCAGATCGAGAATTAAAGCTGGCGTTAAAGGCCTTTATTCACTCGTCTAGTTTTGGCGATATCCTGGTCTCTTAACGTACCCAGTGGCATTTTAATTCTCCGGCCACGCTTCATTTTGGCGGCATATAAGAATCGGCCGTCAAGTGATGAGGTTTCACCTAAAACAAGATTGGCAACCAGGTTATAACCATTGTTGAGTATGCGACTCTCTTGTGACAAATAGAACCTGGTCTTAACTCTAGGCCTCTGTCTCCCCTGACTGATTATCCGCACGACTTGGTCGTTTTAACTCCTTTGCATTTTCTCATGTACCGACCTTCTTACGCAATTCACTTGCCAGACATAACCTCAGAAAAACTGCCCCCTTTACAATGCTGGTGTTTCGTGACTCAAGCCGAGCAATCGTTTTGAAAACGCTGGTCAAATGAATTTCTCAGAACTTTACAGACACGTACTAAATGGTTTTTGCCTCAACGCTCTATTTGGATTGGCGATCTAATCTTAGTCTGGAGTGAAAACATTCTTTCTTGTCAATGACCATTGGCTAGAGTAGTTGATGCGTACAAGGATCCCGAATCGCTTGTGAGAGTAGTGAGGGTAAAATCTAAGATACGATGCTGACTCGACCAATTCATTAATTAATTTTGTTAAGAAAGGTATCCAAGATTGAACCACCCACTTTGTAAACAACTAACCATTGTATGATTTTTGATGTGAAAACATCTTATGCCTCGACCTTTCTGCTTGGGGAGCAAAAATTTTCGAGCGGTATCAATTTTTGATGCACGTTTTGCATTACGCTCGACATAGGTATACTATAAGGCTTATGTGTTTGTTCGTGCTCGGCAAGAGAGCTGACGGTGCACGAGAGGTGGAGAGAGGTAGGGAGGGAGGGAAAGAGAGAAAACAAGTGCGCAGTACTTATAGATATAGCGCAGGACTGAAGTAGCAGAAGTGGGAGTCACCGTATATGTATATGTATATCATCACAGAGCAGACTACGCGTGGATACAGAGAGCAATACGTGTGTGTGTGCGTGCGCGCATGTAGTGCAGCAGCAGTCGGCCGTCCGCAGTTTACGTTTCGTTTACATTCTCAGAGACTCGATGTTAATGCTCATAGTGCTTCGTATAGATATAACCTCTCAATTTGTGCACGTGTTATCGTTGCTTGTGAATGTATGATAAGTACAACAAAAGTTTGCATTGCTTATTGAGGTAAAAAAATCTTATGCGGGGCCTAGACCTTTACACTTGGGGATTGAAAATTTTCAAGCGTTATAAGGCTCGTTTTTCGTTACGCTGTATACAGGTATACTACAAGGATGAGTTATATGATCAGTGTCACGTGTATATCTATATATATGTCAGAGAGAGAGAGAGAGCTCGGTCATCGGTGTACACTATATAAGCTATATAATGTATCTGAAACTTCGTTTCTACTCTCCATCTATATATAAGAATAATTTTGTGCAGCCTGCACACGGTGTGATGAGAGATTGGTTAAGGGGCGAATAAATAATACTCCAAAGCTGATGTTGTTTTAATTTTGAGCAATGTTTTGTTGGAACCTAACGCCAATCTCTTCAGGCTCACTTTATTCCACAACAAAATCAGAAAATATTACAAAAATTAGAGAAAACACAAAGATACTAAAATACAAAATAAATAAATTCAAAAAGGTATATAATATACATGCATGTAGTTTGCGTTACAAGGAACACTCGTCAACTAAGCATGAATATAAATAACACGGGAGAGTCAATAACAATAATCATAACAATGATAATAAAGTAGATAACAGTATTAGCGTTTCAGTGCGCACATTACAGACTTGTAAACGGAGCTAAAAGATTAGGTGTCTTCCTTCCTATTTAAAGTATTATTCGTTGAATTAATAAATAACATTTCGGAGACTAGCCTCTTGTGATAATTGCTCTCAACGTCTAAAATTTTAA
>JAPYYV010008960.1:0-12249 GCA_030522625.1 Copidosoma aretas | reverse complement strand
GCAATTCTCGTGCAAAACAAAAGTCCAGGGCTGCCGAGTGTAAGGATTGTCAGAAAGAGAGAGTAAAAATACTTCGGAGCAAATAGTACTTCACGATTTTACCTATCACTGTTGTGGACGAAATTAACACCAAACTATAGTATTTTCTCTACTGATTCCAAAAACATTATGGCAGCCTCAAAAATCTTATTTAGGAGCGAGGCAACAGCTTCCAAAGTATCATCTGTATGATTGTCGAACGATCATCTACTCGGGCGACTATATATATATATATATATGTGTGTATACACAGCGGAGCAGACGGTATCGATAACGTAGAGTCACACTTGACCACTGTGTATACACACATATATATATAGCCGCCCGAGCAGATGATCGTTCGACAATCATACAGATGATACTTTGGAAGCTGTTGCCTCGCTCCTAAAAAAGATTTTTGGGGCTGCCATAATGTTTTTGGAATCAGTAGAGAAAATACTATAGTTTGGTGCTAATTTCGTCTACAACAGTGATAGGTCAAATCGTGAGGTACTATTTGCTCCGAAGTATTTTTACTCTCTCTTTCTGACAATCCTTACACTCGGCAGCCCTGGACTTTTGTTTTGCACGAGAATTGCGCTGCCTAATAAAAAAAAATTGGCCTCAACAGTTATAGGCAGCCAAATTTGTAGTGGGCTCTCGGACTATTTCTCAATGTACACAGTTGGAAATAAAAAAAGATTTTTATTCCTACTTCTACTTACAGTTGTGCTACAGAGAAAAAACGGAAGTGTGTTTTTTATGCTCGCGCACAACGTTGGTAGCTAATGTCGGTATTAGTTGGGTACTTGGAGTTTTCCATGTCGAATGTCTGTTCAGACATTCAGCGATCCAGCAAACACATTTTTCCCAACTTTTATCAGTAGTATGACAAAATCGTAGTATGACAATTTACACACATGTATATTTTACAAAAAATATTGTCAAAAAATTTTAATAAATTTTCAAAACATAAACAATTTAGTAACTTTTCCAAAAAAAATAATTGTCTTCTTTTAGGAATAATCCGTGTTATGCAATTTTAATTGCTGGATCACTGAATGTCTGAATAGACATTCGACATGGAAAACTCCAAGTACTCAACCAATACCGATATTACCATCCGACGTTGTGCGCGAGCATGAAAAACACACTTCCGTTTTTTCTTTGTAGCACAACTGTAAATTGAAGTAGGACTTAAAATCTTCTTTTCTCTTAAACTGTGTACTTTGAGAAACCATCAAGGCCATAATGAATCATTACAGGACAAAAAATGACTGAGTAATATCAAATTAATATTGTCAAAAATCGCGATTTTTCGAACTGGTTGAATTTTTATCTCCGAATCTAAGCAGTTTACCAATATACTTTTTATAAAACTTTATGTTTAAAATTGCATAAAGAGTATAAAAAAAAATTTTTTGGAGCAAAAAACTGCCTTTTTAATGGTTCACACAAATAGTTAAGAACAATTGGAAGATCAAAATCTAAGCAATCCACCCTTGCAAATCGTGTTCAGGGGGTAAAAATGCATAGAATAAGTCAGAGTGGATCCTGCGACCTTGATCGGCCACCGGGCCACGGGCACCTTAGTCCTGAACCCGGACTAATACTTCATAAGTTGTAGTTCAATCACAAGTTGACAAATAACGATTTTGGCGCTATATTTGTATTTTTTCTTTCTCAGTGCAGTATCGGCTAGGGCCCTGTGCTGTGCGTTACGCTTATGAACACAAGTTACTTGTACAAAATCTGTTTGCAATCTCATGTAACTTACAAGCTCAAAAAGAATTCTAATAATTAAAAAAATGACAGTGCGACGATCTCTTGTATTAAGATTTGTAAATTGATCTATTAGCGTGCTTAATACTCAGATCTTTATGTATGTTACATGTTGTATTATACACATTATATGTATTCGCTTGTGCGATACTAGGCGCCCCAGACACTCTCAGAAACTACTGTCACTGCAATATGTGCTCAATGTTTAAGTCAATGTATTGAGCTTATGCAGGGAATTCATTATTTGAGAGTGCCCAGGGCGCCCCGGGTCGCATATGCGAACAAACATATTATAGCAATACCTAATTTTACTTTTAGGCTAGGTATTAGAATGCATGAGCATAGAGACGTTGAAGCTCCACGAGGAGGGCGGCGAGTGAGGCCAGTGAGAGATGCAATACGAAATGAGGTTAATCGAAGATTCACTGCCGAACCGATACAAAGTGCACGTCGATCCGCGACTGAAATGGGTAATGTGTATATAATCTGTCATAAACATTATAGGAGTAATTCAGTATTCCTAAATTGTAGATAGAGAAAATCTTGTATTGCACTTATCTTATTTATTGTTCAGATTTCTTATTTTTATTACAGCATCAAATTTCAATTTTTGGTACTCTATTTATTATTATACAATAATAATTGTATGATTTTTCTAATTTATTTGTAATTTTTGTAATCTCTGGAATGAAGATATTTTATAAATAGAGTATGCCTAATTCATTTGCAAAAAAAAATACTGTGGTTGCCGACTTTATTTTCAAGAAAGTCGATGCTGTAAAATCACCTCTTTAACACGTCGTCTTATTGGAATAGTCACGAAGTTGACCATACATACAGAAGTGGCCGATAAACTTCTGCAATTAAAAATATCTAATTTTTTTATAAAGAGTTTATTGTGTTCTTAAAAGGTTTGCTTATCATTTTCCGGCTTTTTCCTGCCAGTTTCTTAATCTTATATAGTTTTTGGTATAGTAAATGTTTTTTTGATTAAACGTCGTAAAGCATTTATTTACTTAGAGCCCCTATGGAGGCCCACCTTATCTACAACACTAACCACAAGCTACCGTAAATTCTGGTTTCGTAAGATTTATTAAATAAATGTTATAAACATTCAGAGCATATATTAACTAGCCGTAATTAGAATAATCTTGCATCTTCCTATGCTTCGATGATAATAGGTTTTAGCTTTTGTGACCTGGTACGAATAAAAAACGTCACCGTGACGATTGTCGAAAAACGAAGATGCTTGTTGAAAAAATTCAAATCTCTTCATCGAAATAAGTGCCACTAATTGAAATAATAAACAAAGAATGTCCCGTAGTGAAATCAGTAAGTTTTTGTTAAATTTAGGATGTGATTCTCTATATCTAAATACTACACCGCTATAGATATACTAATGTATATATTTCTTAACACATGTGGTGCTAGTGTTCTATTGGCCAGGTCCCCTATACTCTATCACTATAATTAAGGTCTCGTACGAGATTGGAAAGGCTTTAGTTTGTGAGCCGAGAGGTTTACGGCACGAGCCGTAGGCGAGAGACGTAACGCGGTTCGTAAAAAAGCCTTTACATACGAGTTACGAATGCTATTTTTCCTACCGAGGGTGCACCAGGGTTCCAAAAAGGCCTAAGGTAGGAATAGTAGTTTTCTTCACAAATGTGCATCTCTGCAGGGCGGTCCCTGGGCCCGAGGGCGCTGGCCAAGCAACGCCCGAGGAACCGTTGGGACCCTCCTGGTCGGATGCACATGAGTGGCAAACGCTGTTTTTCCTACCGAGGGTGTACCAAGGTTGCAAAAGTGCCCGAGGTAGGAAAAAGTATATTTTATCTTATTAAAAAATGCCCTAATTTATAGGTTACAATGGAGAAACAGTAAGACAAGTTTTGACAGTGGATCTGCGGAAACATCCTCATCACGTACAAAATCACCAAGGTCTCAACGAAAATGACTTCGTAAATCAACTACGATTTGAAATATGAATTTTACTTAGAATGTTGGCTCGTGAACACTACCTCGTGAGAATAATTTTTACTGATGAAGCTACGTATACTCGTAAAGAAATTGTAAATCGACAAAACGTACGCTACTGGGCAGAGAAAAACCCGTGCTCGATGATCGCAAAACCGCTTCAAAATTTTAAAGTCAACGTATGGGCGGGAGTTCTTGGTGATAGAATTTTCGGCCCACATTTTTTTTAAGGCAACTTGAATGCGCAAATGTATGGACGATTTCTGCAGCACCAATTCCGTCAACTAGTTCCAAGAGTGGATCGACGTAACTCGTGGTTCTTGCAAGACGGGGCTCCTGCTCATACTACAGTGGCGAACATGAGAATTCTGAGGTAGCAAATGAAACAAGAGTATCTTAAGAAGATTCAGGAATTTTTTGGGAAATAGATTCACTCGCTGAAAAAATATCGTTTTTTGAGCACAGCAGATGTAAAAGCTCGCTTATCCCTCAAAAAAAATCCTTAAACTCCTAAAGCTATGAGTAATAATTATGTAAATAACGTCTGACTTTAGTGTAAAAGCATGTATCTGTTCAATTTTCTCATATTATACTACAATCAGAGATAACTTACCTTATTTTAGATTATACTTCGGACGCCGCATAATTTCCCGAAGATCAGAAAACGTCTGGCCAGCACGCTCCCCAGACATAACAGTGATGGACTTCTTTATTTGGCCCTATGTTAAACAACGAGTCTATAAAACTGCACCTGCCACGAGAGACGAAATGTGTAGCTAAATAAGGAGAGTTTTGGATACGATAACACCGCAAATGCTACACAATGCTCGACGCTCGTTTCAAAATCGCATTAAATTGCTAATAGAAAATGGAGGTGTTCACGTCGAACATCAATTGTGAGGTAAATAAAAGAAAATATTCAAATTTAACAAAAGTACAAACGGGCGGACAATATGATAATACGATTTTAAATACTGTTTAATAAAATGTCAAAAACAAATAAATGCCAGTTACACAATTAATTGTTATTATATTTTCAGAGTCTACAAAACGTTATTCAGATGTACATAAGAAGCATTTATGGGTGCCAGATAATTCAACATTTACATCATATGAGAATTTTGATTAAAAAGAAAGTTGTTTACTAAATTAAAAAAACGTACTTTTAAAAGACTGTTCTATAAATTGCACTCGACGGGTTACTCGATCGTTGAGAGCTCCACGGAGGCATTCTCGATTGTCGAGAATCACTCAGAGGCATTCTCGATCGTCGAGAGATACTAGCAGGCATTCTCGATCGTTGAGTATTACTCGGAGGCATTCTCGATCGCCGAAAAATACTCGAAAGCATTCTCGATCGTCAAGTATCACTCGGAGGCATTCTCGATCGTCGAGAATCACTCAGAGGCATTCTTGATCGTTGAGAGTTACTCGGAGGAATTGTCGATCGTCGACAAATACTCGGTGGCATTCTCGATCGTCCAGAAAATCTCGGAGGCATTCTTGATCGTTGAGTATTACTCGGAGGCATTCTCGATCGTCGAGAAATACTCAGAGGCATTTTCGATCGTTGAGAATCACTCGGAGACATTCTAGATCGTTGAGAATCACTCAGCGGCATTCTTGATCGTTGAGAGTTACTCGGAGGCATCGCCGATCGTTGACAAATACTCGGAGGCGTTCTCGATCGTTGAGAAATACTCGGAGGCATTCTTGATTGTTGAGAATTACTCGGGGGCATTTTCGATCATTGTAAATTAGTCGGAGGATTCTATCCTCGACGATCGAGAAACTTCTTCGATAATTACTTAATTTGCCTAATAATTCTAATCAATGTATCTCTCAGTGATGCACAGTGACAATTTAAACATGTAAAATTGTTTACTATGGAGATCACTTTGATTTTATTAGTTAATTATGATAGTTTTTTTACTACTTTTTAGTGTAGTTTTCTGTTGAAATCAATTTTGTATCTTTTTTTTTTTTTTTTATTGATACACATGTATACACAATATGTGCTAAGGCCTGCAATTTGTACACTAATCATAATACCGATTGTATTTATCTGCAATCCTCAAAAAACAAAGAGTCCCTGTTTGCATGTCCTTATTCTGTTCTCGTTTACTACTTAATGGTCTTCCAAACTTTTTTTTCGTTATTTTTAAAAATACAATGCGCTACAACTCGAGGTTGCTATGGGATCATTACCAAACATTGCTGATAATTTCTTCAATACATAAGTTTCTTAGTGACTTTTTCCCAGTTTTCTGTTCACTTACAGTTTTAACTTCTATAAGCCTATAACATCTAAATTTACGGGATTGTTTGTGATAAATTTGAGATGCCTTTAGACGTCGACTAGGATTGCAGATACTTTGTGAAAAATCGCGATCGACTTTTAAGCTTGATAGAGTATTTGAAGAAATATCCAGACGTGACTGACGAAAACATAGTTACGAAAAAAATGCAGAAAAGTATCACTAGGATGGGTCTAGGACTACGTGATTCTTACACATTTTCTGCGATGGTCTGTCTGGCGCCATTTGTAGCTAGTTTTGGAGGAGTTGAGTTTTTTCGCGTTGAACCTATAGAAATTGTTGCAGGTCATAGAGCTGTTGCTTTATTCATTACTCAGTAAGTATAAGAATAGATAATTAGTAATACATAAAAAACATACATTTAACTCTGGCACATGAGTTATTTTACATTTGTTCTGTTTGTATGTTATACTTGTCTACTTATAAATTGTTCAAGTTCCAAATATTCGAGTATAAACTTTTCAACTTACATCGTGCCTCTTTTTTATCTTAGTATCACATAACAAATACATTCACACAAGTGTTCCTTATACTATTTTATTTTTAGGAGGCTCGAACCTTTACAAAAATAGAGTACCAATGAGGTTAACTACCTATGATTTTTTAATTATACCGTTTGTTACTGATATACATTTTTAAAACATTATTTAACATATGATTTTCTGTTGAAAAAAATAATAAAGATAAAAATCACAACAAAAGATGTATCATCATGTTTAAAAAAGCATGTAAAATCATACCACAAGAATAAGATCTCTATACAAACAGTGATTGCTTACAATAACAAGTCAAGACTGTTTTATTTATTTATAAGAATGGAGACGTTTTAATACGAGCCTCAAGGTCCAAAACTAAAAAAAAAAAAATTTTCATAGCATATTACTAAAATGATATTTAAAACGTTAACTAATACAGGTAAAATTTTCAGCTATCTTCAGACAGAATTACCAGAAAATCCAGAAAAATGCCCTTACATTAAATGTTCAATGAGAATGGCAGAAAAATTATGCAGACAAGTTTGTGGAACCAGAGATAATGAAAAAGTGGCAAAAGAGACGGTTTCAGCTATGCACTATATTTTGCATTCAAATAATTTCTATCATGATTATTTGCAATTGCGTTCGCTTCCCATTAACACGGCTTGGAACAGAGACGCTTGCTTGGCTCGAGTAAAAGAATTTATGTAAGTAATACATGAAAGAGATATCATAAATTTCGTCAATACAGTTATTTTTTATTTATAATTTCTAGCAAGCAGCCACAAACAGCTGACGAGAAGAAAAAAAAAAGAAAAAAAGAAATACTGATAATAAGGCAGTTGATGATTTGGGTTCTGCACCAGCTGACAGGCACACCTGTGACGATCAGCGACTCCGTCAGACTACAGCTTGCGAGGAAGAAGTAGCAGTACCACCGCCACCGCCTCCTTTAGCTGACGCGCGCACCCCTGAGGCTCAACATCAGCGTCAGACTGCAGCTCGAAAGGGAGAAGTGGCTGTATCGACGCTTGCTTCGGCTAACGCACGCACCCCTGATGCTCACCAACAGCGATGGACTGCAGCTCGCGAGGAAAAAGTGTCTGTATCGTTGCTTGCTTCGGCTCACGCGCGCACGCCTGATGCTCACCAACAGCGATGGACTGCAGCTCGCGAGGAAGAAGTAGCCGTACCATCGCCTGCTTTAGTTGACGCGCGCACCCCTGATGCTCAACATCAGCGTCAGACTGCAGATCGAAAGGGAAAAGTGGCTGTATCGTCGCTTGCTTTGGCTGACGCGCGCACCCCCGATGCTCACCAATAGCGTCAGACTGCAGCTCGAAAGGAAGAAGTGGCTGTATCGTCGCTTGCTTCAGCTGACGCACGCACCCCCGATGCTCACCAACAGCGACGGACTGCAGCTCGCGAGGAAGAAGTAGCCGTACCACCGCCTCAATTAGTTGACACGCACACCTGTGATGATCAGCGACTCCGTCAGACTGTAGCTCGCGAGGAAGAAGTAGCAGTACCACTGCCTGCGTTTATTGCTACAGGAATGCAAATCCGACGATCTTCAAGAGTTATTAAACCCCTTAAATTACTTGACTTGTAATTTTATAATAATTATTTAACAATGATAATTTAATTATTCAATCACAAACTTATTTGATAATCATTTTTGTAAAAGACAAAGTACGTGTATAGGAGTGACCTTAACTTTTGCCCTCCCTCTCCGTTAAGCACGTTGTTATTAGATACTGTCGATGGCTCAACTAGGGGGGGAAGCGGTAGGGGGTTAGTGCTGCACAAATTTCATTTAGCTGGCCATACTCTGGACAGCGTGCGTCCGATCGTGATAATGGAGATTGGCCGCATGACCGGTCGTCGGTGGCTTTTCTGCCCAGTAGGCTCTCCCACCGTTTAATTAGATGTCCAAAATCACAGTTATTTTCTTTCAAAACCTTTACAATTAATTATTTAGCATATACAGTTTATAAAACTTGATGAATCCATCTTGTGATGAACACGTAGTATATATTATATAGACACCAGACCCCGGCCATAAAGACTAGTTCTCGCGGCAACAGCAACCGGCCCAAAAGGTTGCCTCTCCAACAGTCCAACAGCAAGCTTCACCGATGATCGACGTCCCAACCACGACTGGCCACGACCCGTCACCCACCTCCGCTACCAAGCCCAACAACGTCAGACATGTTTCGTTCCCGGAGCCCCCGAACTCTTGACGACTAAGAATGCCTCCGAGTATTTCTCGATGATCGAGAATGCCTCCAAATATTTCTTGACGATCGAGAATGCCTCCGAGTGATTCTAAACAATCAAGAAATACTCTGAATAATTCTCGAAGATCGAGAATGCCTCCGAGTATTTCTTGACGATCGAGAATGCCTCCGAGTATTTCTCGACGATCGAGAATGCCTTCAGGTATTTCTCGACGATCGAGAATGCCTTCGAGTATTTCTCGACGATCGAGAATGCCTCCGAGTATTTCTTGACGATCGAGAATGCCTCCGAGTATTTCTTGAGGATCAAGAATGCCTTCGAGTATTTCTCGATGATCGAGTATGCCCCCAAGTATTTCTTGATGATCGAGAATGCCGCCGAGTATTTCTCGGCAAGGGTCAAGGCCTACACAATATTACTCCATACAAGTACTCTACACCTAATATCACTATAACTATATATCCATAGTTTTATAAGGTGTAGAGTGCTTTTGTAGAATTATCTCATGTAGGCCTGGACGCTTGCCAATTTCTTGATGATCGAGAATGCCTCCGAGTATTTCTCGACGATCGAGAATGCCTTCGAGTATTTCTCGACGATCGAGGATGCCTCCAAGTATTTCTTGATGATCGAGAATACATCCGAGTGGTTCTCAACGATCAAAAAACACTCCGAGTGATTCTCGACAATCGAGAATGCCTCCGGGTATTTCTTGATGATCGACAATTACTTCAAGTGGTTTTAACTATCAGAAAACACTCCGAGTGATTCTCGACAATCAAGAATGGCTCTAAGTATTTCTCGACGTTCGAGAACGCCTCCGAGTATTTCTTGACGATCGAGAATGCATCCGATTGGTTCTCAACGATCAAGAAATACTCTGAGAAATTCTCGACAATCGAGAAAGCCTCCGAGTATTTCTCGACGATCGAGAATGCCTCCGAGTATTTCTCGACGATCGAGAATGCCTCCGAGTAATACTCAACGATCGAGAATGCCTTCGAGTATCACTCGACGATCATTAAATACTTCGAGTGATTCTCGACAATCTAGAATGCCTCCGATTATTTCTTGACGATCGAGAATGCCTCTGAGTGGTTCTTAACGATCAAGAAATACTCCGAGTGATTCTCGACAATTAAAAACATGGTTTTTAGCGTAAACGAAATTTCTTCTTTGAAACGGCTTTGCCTACGTAGGATTTAAATTCACTAATAGAATCCTTGTCAAATTTTACCTACTAGATGCAATCCTCGAATTCAATAAAGGCTTGAAACAAAAATTAGGGGGTAAAAAATGCTGAGTCGTCACTTTCTATTTATTCTGTAGCTAGAACTCAGTGTTTCCATAGGATGTAATAATCACATGTAGTATTGTCCAGAGTCATTTTGAACAATATTTATTATAAAATGAATAAGTACCATTAGAATAATATGTATCTTTCATATTAGGAACTTAATTTTTTATAATTGGGTGCCACTGTTTTAAGTGTTTTTATAAATAGGATCCCTTTATCGTGTCATAAAATTTTATAAAAAAAGTGGCGGAAGATCATTTCATAATAGGTGACCTTACCATAATTAATATTCTTTTCAAACTAAGAGTTTAAGGGCTGTAATAAAGCTACATGTGTGGTCTTACTGCTTTATTCGGTATGAGGAAAGGATTGGGCAGCTTTTCAGCCGCTGCTACAGTGCTATGACAAGGAGAAGCTAACGGACGTTCTTGTCCCTTTAGACTGTTCCATCGAAAGGAGAAGGCAGCTTTTTACCTGCTGCGCTTAATCTGGAAAGAGGAGAAGGTGATATCAGTAGCGGCACTGATTTAAGGGGTATGATGAGAAGAGAAGGCGACACGGGTCTTACTGCAACGGTTCGGAGACAAGGAGAAGGCGGCTTCGCAGCTACTGTTACGGTGCTGCTCTTGAAAAAGGGACAAGGACGGGTAAGGTCATTAACAACGTTTGCTGCTTCTGCAATAACGAGCACAAATAATATTTGATTAAAATAAATTCAAAAACTCGGTGAACTACGTACTTGTCTTTGTTTTATAATTCTGAAGAGAAAATTATTGAAACTAGTACCGGTTTCAAACTTGTGCCAGTTATGCAAAGTTTATGGCCGCATAGTACGGGTTTAGAAAATTAATCGTTTAGCATAGTTCTACTCTTGATAACAGGACAAGAAGGAATGTGTGACGGCACAGATCAAGCAAGTTTCACCTGCAATACCAAGAACAAAAATATCTTGTTCCGAGAAATTCAAAAAATAAAGAGCACTAATAAATTGTATTTGTTTAGTTGTAAATAACATAATGATACATATGAGAGTCATATGAGAAAGTAAGTAAGAAGTTGTAGCCATCATAAAGCGTAGCTCCAAACACTTGCACTGTATACAGTTATAAGAACTGTGAAGTAACAAAGACAGTAGCCTACAATAAAAACGTACAGTATTCAAGTGCCGTCCAATTACTGCTAAAGTCCCACGCAAGTGCCGGCCAAGTACCGCCAAAGTCCCGCACAAGTGCCGGCCAAGTGCCGCCTAAGTACCACTGGTGCCTGAGTACCGCAAAGGTACACCGTTGAAGTGCTACAGGTGCCCAAATTCTGCCTAAGAACCGTTCAAGTGCCGTACAAGTACCACAGCAATCAAAGTACCGCCTTAGTACTGTGAAAGTTATGCAGGAACTATGGTACCAGTTAAGTACCGCTTAAATGCCGCAGTAGTATCGCAGTAATGAAAGCACTGCTTAAGTACCGCGCCAGTGCCGCATCTTTACTGCATCATATACCATTCCCGAGGTGTAAACAAAAAACTTTTATTAAAGTGATTTTTAAAAAGGCCTACTAGTCGTATAAATTTTCTATTATTACTTTCTTAATCAATGACTCAGTTGACGTTTAATATTGAAAATGCATCCTTATTAAAAAAAACTTTTTATTTAGAAGAATTATGACTGGCCTATTAGCTTAGGCTTGATATAAGCTATGAATTGTTGTCCACCGTATACAGCTATCCGCATTACTAATCATGGTGCATAATCCACTAGAATTATTTTCAGTGAAAGAACCAAGCTACATGTCAGACATGCAGACGCCAGCGTGTACAATCAACTAAACCCAAAGCTGGGATGTCATAAGTTCATATAAGGTCTCTTTATTTCATTTTTGTACCTTTTATTAACTAGAAAACTGTTACATAATGATTCAAACCTAATTAAACTCCCGTACTACAACTTGTTCGATTATTCAATACTTAATATATAGAACGCGGCTTCTATACTCGATTTTTCAAACAAAATTATTATTTTTTTTTTTTATTTTTTTTTTTTTTTTTTTTTTTTTTTAAGCGTGTGTGTGTGTGCAATTACATTGCACCCACACATGCATATGCATTGACTTCATACCAAGCAAGTTCAAGCCTCTGTTGAAATTCATA
>JAPYYV010008959.1:0-12249 GCA_030522625.1 Copidosoma aretas | reverse complement strand
TAGATCATACCTTAAATACCCTAGGAAACGTTTTTTTGCCGTTAAAAAACTCCATTTTCATCATTTTTTCAATATAAATAGTTTTTGTCGATTTTCTTAGTTTGACACTGACTGCACTTACGGCTTTTTTCCCTGGGACGGCAGTATGGATGAGGCAAATAACAATATTTTTATTGTTTGACCGCTATGAGCGAACAAACATTCACATTTCAATCCCTGAACAATTAAAATCTGTTAACGGGATCCTAAGATATGACTGATATTTCAAAAAAATCTTAGTGTCTTTTTTAATTATAAAAAATAGATGAAATATGATAGCAAAATAATTTTAAATGAAAAATATAGATATTGCAATTCTATATAAAGAATAACTGTACTGGAAAACAAATCCAAAAAATTTTACCTTAATAATAGTCAAAAGCCATTTTTTTACCATAAAAAATCAGCATAACGATCTGAATAAGGTAGAAAAAAAGATTTTTTTTCCGAGCCACTGTAATGGTAAGAAAAAAACAGTTTTTGTTTTGCATGATTGAAATTAATCGATAACTTTTCAGAAAATTACTGATTTTCCAAATTTTTTTAGAATTTATTCAATAAAATAGAAACGACATAACATAAAAAGATGATTTAAAATGTTAAACAAAGCTGCTTTATTGCTATATGGGACAGAATTATTAAGGAAATCAGGATCAAATTTTTTTACCCCTCAATTGGGAAAAAACCCCTTTTAGGACAGAAAAAAATTATAACAACAACCTTATTATATTGATAATAAATAAAATATGCAAAGCCCTGGATCATCCAAATTAATCAGAAAGATAATGACATATATATTGTTTCTTTCATAAGAAGTAGTGGCATGTACAAGCGGACGATTTAAAATATAATATATAGCTGTTTTGATACTCTATAAGATGAATTTATTAATTTTATAAAAATTTTATACCCTAAACTAGCTGAAAATCGATTTTTGGACAAAAAAAAATATTGTCATCGCAACCTTTATAGGGTTCAAAACGTGACGTTCTTTTCCTACCTCTGTGAAGACATAAAATTAAACGTTAAGAATCCTAAATCATTAAATTGGTCAGAGGGTTTCTGAGATATGACTCACTACATGCATACACATACTTGCATACACACACACACAGACATTTTTTTACATGATGTACAGTTATTATGAACACTATAAAAAAGATTTCGGACATATTATTGAGTAACCTTTTTTTTTACCGACACACAGCTTTCTCATGAGGAAGCAAAAGTGATTCGACAGACATCATACTTCTAAAACAAGCTTGAATTAATTGAGATTATGAAAAACCCCTTCGTAAAGCAACTTAATAATGATAAAGGATTTTTTTTTGTAAAATGTACTATTAGTTGTAATTAAATATTATAAACTACTTATACACAATTTTGTACAGCGATCTTATACAATATTGAATGAATTATATAGGAAGAAACTTCATTTTATGACAAACTCCGTTTAAATTACTAATAATAACTTTAAGCGACGTATCCCATTGCTTAAACAAGAGTTTAGAAGCCGTTTGAATGCAGTACTTTTTATTTTTGTGGAGATACAGGGCTGTTGAACTTTTGAAATGTTTGGAATAAGTCAACTTTTTTTTTAGTGTTTCTATGGTCCACGAGCTAACTATTGATGAATATTTCCTAATTTGTTTGGATTCATTATTTTTCAAATCCAAGTAAGGCACAATTTTTCAAGCAAATCCTTCTAATAAGTGATACTGTCGGACGCTGCAGCCGGAATTCAAGTTTGCGACTAGGTGGATAATTTCCAAAAGTCTTTAAAGCGGGTTAAAACAATATTTGGTAATTTGATGATGAAAATAATTAGCTTTTTTTATTTACGAATTTTTTATCTGATTTTTTCTTTTTGAAAAAAAAAAAAAAAAAACTTATGATTTTGGAAACTTCAATTTATTAGATTATTAAAACAGAAATTGCTGTTTTTCTTCCAATTATGATCAAATTTGCTCAAAAATTTGTATGGGCACAGGCTGCAGGGTTGATAACAAGTCACTATCCATCACTATTTTAAGATCGTGATAATTTTTTTACTATTTTCAAAATAAGAGCACTATTGTCACTACTTTACAGCTCATAGACAGTAAAAATACTTGAGAAAGTTTATCTCCTGGGCAGAATAACTGACTGAACCCGGTACTTATAACTGCACCTACCAGAGAAGTTTTATTTTCTAGCCTGTCGATAGACTTGCCATCATATGTCTTAAAATAATACTTAGACCACAAGAAATCAGCTGAAATTAATAATATCGAGGACTTTAATATAGATACAACAAATTAATAAAATTACAAGAGGAATAACCTATAGAATGATTTCTAAGTGCTTTATGAGATCCAAGTCAACGCCTGTAATTTCAGATGTCAACTGAAAATCTCAGAAAATCTACGAGCTGTGTTGCCGTAATTAGACAAACTGTAATCTTTCTGTGGATAATTAATAAGTATTCTCGTTCTTTTTCCTAATTCATTTTGAATACAAATGCTTTACTATCTGCCACTTTTTTTTTCAAGTCTGTTTTTGCAATGCACCTCTTTATTGTGAAGTGATGAACAATGTGTAGGACACACTTTATCAATCTCATCATAATATGTAAGCTTCATAATCTATAATTAAAATGCACCTTAATTGCTTTTTTTTGTTTAACTTTTGCAAAATGTTTATCTCTGATCGTTTTGCTTCGCAAATTGTACATGAGGATGGAAAAGCAGTATCTCTTATGTATTGGCAAATCTTACTGTGGATTATTATAACAAATGTAATGGAAAAACGTAAAAGTTGTGCCTTAAACTGTGACTTTTGTCGGTTCAAGAGTTTAAAGCGGATCCTTCATGTGTTTTTATTCAAGTTTTACCTTTTCCTTAGTTTATTCGGCCTACTTTAAACTCAAAAGATAACAATGTCTTTGGCTGTAGATTTCGCCGAATTACAAAATAATTGGTGCCCGCATTATTCCTACTTTAAGAGGGGGCGAGTATCATCATATATATAAATAGTATTTTAAGCTAACGTATCATCACTTAGCTTCTGTTTGTAACGACTGTTGCAGTACAAACAGTGTATCTAGAGGTGTATTTAGATTCCTGATAAGAAATTTATTGTAACCTAATACGTTCAAGTGCCTGCACGTTTGATGATAAGTGCATTATCTGTATCTTATGTGAAAAATCCACAGAAAACTTGAATGCTTAACTGTTGCACTTTTGGTTTTCAAATGAATTATTTATGTCATAAGTACAGAATCCCTAATAACCCATATGCTCGGCGGCATGCACCTGCAATTGTTGATAAAACTATTTTCACGTAAAGTTATCCCCAATGAGCCAAAATGCTCTGTTGCCTACACTTTTATGTGTTAACTTGATTATTTGTACTCAGTGTAATCCATCTCCAGTACGCTTAACTGCCTGCACTTTCAATTATTAAAAAAATTGTTTGTATCTCCAGTCACATTAATTACTTGGTCACCTGCACTTTTGTCGATGAATAAGTATTTCTTTATCAAATTTAACATAATAAAAAGTAAATTATAAGAATTTCGGAGAAAATGACACAAATTTCTGGAATGTAGCTGTAATTTTAAAGATTTTTAGAGAATTATGATGTTGAAGTACACGTTAAAAATATTTATTTACTTTGATCCTTAGTTGAATACAAGTCAAATGAAAAATATTATTCACAGTGTTAATGTAAATGAATATTCTACGGATAACGATTTTTTTTCTTTTATTTCGGGACGTAAATGGAAAAAGCTTTACATTAGAGTAAATTCAATTGTATATCTTCTGATAAGTAATTAAAATAAGTAAATATGTCATCATTTCTTGTATGTTACACTGGTAATTTTTTTTTAAGAATAACAGAGTTTCCGAAATGCTTATTTTTTAGATACACAACAAAAACTATAAACAGGGTTGTCTGTCAGTGTACCCAATGTTTTTTATTGTATTTAACACAGAGAATTTATTATCCGCATTTAAAAGAAGTCTCTTGAACATATCTGTGCTCGTCAGTATCCTATAAAATAATATAATTTAATGGCAAGATATTATCTGATAACCTAATTTTATTACTGTCCTTCAGCAAATGCTTATTTCCATTTCCGATTCTGTATAAACTTTATTTACACTTGGCTACTTATCTTGACTTCAATTAAATATTTCTTGCACTACAGTACCTCTTAAGTTCGCAAAAGAAGATTTCATGAAAAATGACACACTTATAGTTTTGAAAATAATTGAAATAATAAGTTTAACAAAAAAGCAAGGTGGCGTGATCTTATTCTTAATTTTTTTTAGATGTTAATTGTGAACTGTTTAGTCTTACCGTAAAGAGTTTTTTGAATTTAAACGGTATTGTCTAAGAACGGCTAGTATATATGTATGATGTTGTCTATGGTTCTATATGCTTCTCTTAGTCTAATTCTTATACACGGATATCGAATAATTAAAAATTTTAGTAGTTCCTTGGGTTTATTGAGCGAAGAAGCTTAAAAATCGCGAAATAAAGACTCAAAAAAGTACAGAGATAATCATTCAAGAAATTCCTAAGGGTAAGACAAAAAAGTAAGAATTTTATATTTAACAAAAATTAAAAATTAGATGATGCTACCTAGATTTTTTTTTGAGCTTATAACATCAATTATTTTCAAAACTATATGTGTGTCATTTTCATAAAATTTTCTTTTGTAAACTTACGAGGCACTGTAGTAAAAAAAATTTTTTACTAAAATAGAGATAAGTAGCCAAATGTAAATTAAGTTTATACAGAATCGGAATAGAAAATAGGCGTATGCTGAGAGACAGTAATACAATTAGATTATTAGATAATATCTTTACTATGAATTGTGTAATTTTCCAGGATTAGTACAAGCACAGATATGTTTTTAAGACTACTTAAATTTGGATATTAAATTATCTATGTTAAATACAAAATAAAGATAAGACTCGTGGCTTTAATATCAGCAATGAAATAATTGCTTATCATTGAAAAAAATGACTATAATTTTTATTTAGAAGATGTAAGTAAAAAGAATAGTGAAAAGTTTGACAAATCTGATATGGAATAAAATAAGAAAAAAATGAACAGAGGATAGTGTTTTCCACCTAAAATCTACATTTAATAGTGTATATTGTACAAGATAATATTTAATAACTTCTAACGTAATCACACGCCATATATAGCAATTAATAATAAGTAGTAAACTTGTTTTAAGTATACTTAAAATTGCTGTCAATAAATGTCAAAATATTTAAAAAAATCTTTTTTTATATCAACGTAATATACAAAAATTGCAATTAACCTAACTGCTGTTTAGTATCGGACTATAAGTTACATGATTTTTTTTAAATATTTTTTAAGTTGTTGAAAAAATAATGCATTGTCATGCAGTTAGGAAATAAGGAGAAAATAGAACAATATATGTAAGGGTTCTAATAAAGAAGTGAGAAATATTGATTGCTATTTAAATAAAACATTCTGTTCAACATAATTAATTTGTAATAAGTGCTTGATTTTTTATTTACAATTGTATAGTAGTAAGATCTTGTAACTTTGATTTTAAATTCGTAATGATTAAGCCTACAAAATCGTTAAAATAATATACATGAGCAAGAATATTAGTAAAATCTAAACTTCTCGACCCTCGAACTGGTCAAGTGAAATGTTGGCTTATGAAATTAGCATAACTGAACTTGGATACGGAATCAGTGACCTAAAAACGATGAAAATGACATGCATCATCAGAAATATTAGGAAAACTGAATGTGTATCGCCCCAAAACTTGTTTCGTGAAATTTTGGCTTTTGAACTCGCCCGAACTGACCTTGGATTTGTTATAAGCCACATAAATTATCATAAAAATTACGTACAAAATGGAATTTTTCAGGGAAACTGAAATTATTTGCCCCTAATACTAGCAAGAAGAAATTGAGGTCTTTGAATTTGGCGAAGCCGACTTTATAGCCGTAATAAACGACCCAAAAAATTATAAATAAGACAAAGATTTTTGAAAATATTCGAAAGACCGGGATTTTTTCGCCTTGTAACTGGTGACATAAAATTTTGACTTGTGAATTCGGCGCAACTGACCCAGAATTCGTGATAAGCGATCCAAAAAACTATAAAAATGTCGAACATGATTGAAAATTTTAGGAAAACTTAAAATTGTTGGCCCAAAAACTGGTGAAGTGAAATATGGGATGTCGAATTTGGCTAAACTCACTATGGATTCGTAATCAGCGATCCAAAGTACTATAAAAACTCTACCTTGGTGAGTATGATTGTCTTTTTTTTCCCACGAGCACAAATGTACTGCTTTTTCTACAAATTTTGCCAACTTTGACTACATGCTGTGGTAAAGTTATCAAAAAAAGCGGTACCTTATATGTTGACAATCTATTTAGAGACTATTTTTTACTTGGTTTCATGCATTCACCTTTTAAATCTAGTTAAAGCGAGATTTCTTACCAAAAATAAGTCATTTGGCCCCACTGTGCGTCGGTCTCCCAGCTCTTGCATCAGGTTAGATTGTCTGCTGCATACTGGTGGCAGCTTATCGCCTGCCGTCTGTTGTATTTGCCTAGTATAGTAGTAAAGAGAAGATAGACGAAACGACACCATCTTGAGTAACGGCTGTCAGTGTGAACAGAATTTACACGACCGAGCATAGCTATATATATTACCGATAGTATCTGAAACATAACTCAAGCATGTCGAATGTTTATATGAATAATTTCACGTTGACTTTTGTATTGTAATTTGTTTTAGAATCATCCATGCATAATATATTAAAGCGTTACACAGTGAACGTTTTTATTTCATTGTTATCTTTGAATACTTGAAGCTTTTAATTAAAATATTAAAAATATAGGGGGAATACTTACCACTTCGATCCAACAGGTATCGCATTTTAGATGTCACCACTGCTTCTGCCTAGTGTGAATACGTCTCTTTTTTTTACTCTTTTCATGAGACAAGGGCAGGATGTTTATATTGAAATAATGACAATTATTTGTGATTTTTGTATTCTTTAACATCCATACCAAGTCTGATTCGTGTACATGTAATACATATAAAATATATGTGCGTACTATATTTTTAAATAAAACTTTCTTATACATTACTCGATTTAAAACATTTTTTTCTCAATACATTAATTTTAATCCTTTTTGCCGTACCAGGTTTAATTTTTAAGTCTTTGTCTTTGTAAGCTCACTTATAGTTGATTTTTTTTTATTATATTCTTTTTCAGTTTTATTAAACATTTATTAAAAAAAATTATTGTAACTCTCCTATCCCTCACTACTGAAATACTGTATAGGTAATTTTACGTCTTGGAATTTTTCTTTTCTATAATCAATTACTAAGCTGGCTTAGTTTTTAGCAAATCATAAAATATCACTTTAGATTGTATTGGTAACTCTTTTTCTTTACCTGTATAAACGGTATAAAAATCAAACCATTTATTTAGATGATCAATTTTACTGACACATTTACTTGTTTGTGTAGGTATGCTTACTTTTTTTCTTAAGTGATCCTTTAAGTCTTTAACATCAACACTCTCTTAATTTATAATTATCAATGTATAGTTTCTTGTACTCTAAGTCACATATCGTGCATTTATTGCTGGATATATGTATAATAATATTCTATACGTGTCGAAATGCGAGAAAATATGCACTACTCGCGTTCAAAATGTAGGGTAAATGTTTTCGCGTGGCACACCTCCAAAACGCAAAAATTCATGTACTACGGAAGCTCTTTCTCTTTACCTTGAACAAGGCGACACGTTTTGCCCCGAAAAATACCCATTTTTTTCACCCTGGAAAAAGATACAGCCAAAAAAACTGAACGCTTTTAAAATGAAAAAATTTATGTTTTTCAATCAAATTTTGAAGTTACTATTTTGACCGTAACTCAGCTTAAATTTTTTTTTATTTTTGTCTAAAAAAGCATTTTGAAAGCTATTGGAACAAGGTTTCGTTTAAGCTCCAATAAAACTTAAACTATTGATCCAGTCAAAAGTTACGAGTGATTCAAGTTGGTGCTTCAAAATGAGTCAAAACCTTTGATTGACAAAAATAATTAACGATTTTCGAGTACAAACTTAAATTGCTCGTAACTTTTAATCAGATTAATATTTTCAGCTCTACCTGGGCTAAATTTAAAGTTTATTTTAAGGGCTGTCGATTTTTTCTAGACAAACTTCTTAAAAAATATTATTGAGTAAGTGGAGACTGAAAAACATAAATTTTTTTATTTTAGAAGCGTTTAGCTTTCTCGCTGTATCTTTTTCCAGGGCTATGAAAATGGGTATCCCGTGGGGCAAAATGTGATCCCTGGATCAAGAAGACGAGAACGAACACCAGTAGTACATAAATGTTTGCGTTTTAGGGGTGTATCGCGCGAAAAAATGTACCCTAAATTTTAAACACAAAAAGTGCATATTTTTTCCGGATTTGGACACATAGATTGCATTATCGATTTTTTTAGATTTTTTCCCGATAAATTTATATTTAGTGTGCATCAAAAATCAGCATTTTTTGTAATAAAAATGTTTAAATGCAACATCAAGCTGACATCGGAGGGCGCGTTATGTGGTGCACTACCAAAGAAAGAAAAGGAGAGCAGTAAGTTGCTGTAACTCATGTTTTGTATTTCTTTCTTTTAACGATTAAGTTGTAAAGGTAAAATGACGAACGTTGTATACGTTCGATAGAATTTGTACTGTATTTTTATAACTGAATTGTTGAAAGTGTGGTGTAATGATATATTCCATGAACGTACTATAAAATGCGTCTGTTACAGTCAGCTGCCGCCATGAGGGACGCCTTAAAGCAGTGCCTTCCAGATACGACTTGCGTTCGGCCGGGCCGTGCGCGCGATTTTCCGTCAGAATATTGTGATAGTCGCTTTCGAGTATAGAGCAGTCATTTTCTAAGAATCAGTTTTGTCTCTTCTCCCTGTGTTTGTACATAATGCAGACATAATATTCTTCCGTACATTTTTTACGCTTGAAATTATTAAATTGGGACTATGCATAAAATTTTATTCGGAAGTGTCAATAATTTTAAATTTGTATTCAACGCATGTAAACACATTAATTAAACATAGAGCAAAATTACAAAAAAACGTATCTTTTCTGAAATGCCAATCATACAGTACTTCGATAATAGTATCAATAGACAACAGGACACAGAGAAATTTACAAGTTGTTATAGGTCACTCGTTTGATCGATCACGAATTAATAGGGAGAATTCGCTTGACTTATATTATGTGGTCTCGCAGGCTCCTCGAGGTTCTAAGTAAGTTGCGTGCGTGTGCTTGCGTCATGTGTGTGAGTGCGGTGTACAAGAGCCACCGAATGCGTAACTTTGACCACATTGCGATTTTACATCCTGTTCGTAAAAGTCAAAGGTACGACATACGCTTTGTTTATTTTTTGCTTGTTATTGTATATATTCTGGTAAATTTCGATTTGTCAAGATTTTTGTTTCTTCATGTTACTTACAGCCTTTTGTACCTGATAAGGGTCATGACGTTGTCCCAACGGCCGAAACGTTGTCGTACTTATAAAAAATATAAAAAATTAGCAATACCACCATTGGACGTGTTTTTTATTCTTTTTCCTAAGCCTCTGCCATTTAAATTTCATGAAAACGAGAAAAAAAGATCTTAAATACGATTGAATGATTTAATTGCGTCATAGAAAGATCACATTAATAAAAATATAAAATTGAAAAATACATTAATTATGTATATTTACATTAAAAGTCTTATATGTTCGCTGTATATTTTAGTTAATTAGAATGTGTTCAACAATGCCTGATCCTACTGCAGATCAGATTTTTTAAATATTTTAAATTTGAAGATTTAATTGTTCAAACTTTATTTTTAAATTAAGCACGGATATTAAGAAAGTGTTAGTTTCAAATTTGGCACTTGCATCTAATTCTGAATGCCTGGCTGCAGTACGAAGCTACAGCCTAGTTTGAACTGCTCTGCTTATACTGCGCCAGGTATGGTGATGTACTCTTATTCTCTCACTCTCTCAGTATATTTTCTTGCTATCGCACTTTTTCCACGTGAATCTGTACATTTTGTTTGGCTACCCACTTTTTGGCAGTCAAATTTGTATAGATAGTTTAAAGATAAAAAGATAGCTTTTGAATAAACTTTTATGTGCGACCGATAGAAAAGTACTTTTATTGTGTTGAGCCCGTGCATATATATTCTAATATAATAATAGATGCATAGTAAACAATAGTACGGTTTTATATAATTTTATTTTGGTATATTTGTAGCTATTTAGGTAGAGAAAAAAACTAGCCCATGTTTGTTAAAATCGGATGACAAATCAAAAATTTTTATTACAAAGTGTCCTGATTTTCTATGCACACGATATTTTCAGAAATGTTTAAGAATTGAATCTAAAAAAAAACATTATACAGCGTACATATGTAACCGTATTATACATTAAAATAGCAACAAATACATAAGATGCGACTAAGGAGTATACCTTTTTTAATAACCTTCAAATTTTTGGTGACAACTGCCTTAATCCAAAGTTTCTGTCACATGAACAGTACAAATGACCACGAACACAGTAAATGTGATGAATTTTAAGATCCTATTCTGCTGATAGTAGGAATAAAAATGTCTGTAGGCAAACTTGATTTGAGCCTTTGATGAATTAAAAAGTAAATAAAATTTATCAAAACAATCTAAAACCAATTTTTTTTGTGTCGCACCTAGTAGAAAACCGCTACGGACAAACAAGCACAAAGCTTCCTTAATAACATTCTTCTGCAATTATTTAACAAAAAAACCAATTAAATTAAATATTTGAATAATTTAAAATTCCAAAAGCAGCTACTTCCATGCTCCATAATGTAAAATTATTTTGAAAACAAGATTATAATTTCTACCCGTATGGTGAAAAAACGTATGTTGCTAAAATATTAATAAATTTTATAAAACTATTTAATTATCTATAGAATATAACTACTCACAAAATCAATTGAAAATTTATTTATTCTAAAATTAGCAAAAACCGTTTATTTTAACAGCAAAAATCGTTACAACAACCTTTATAGGGTATAAAATGTCAAATACTTTTGTAAATTAATATGAAGATATAAAAAAAAGTTTTGAGCCCTCGACCATCAAAATTAGTCGAAGAGTTTCTGAGATATACCTAATAAAAACAAAAAATTTTAGGTTTTCTTCATAAAAAAAAGGGCATAACCTAAAAAAAATTTTTAATGTAAAATAAAGATTTTTTCATGTGTAATCAGATAAAACTATTTGAGATATGAAGTTATAATTTTTCTATCCTAAAACTAGCAAAAAAACCGCGTTTTGGACATAGAAAAATGTTGTCTGAATCTTAATAAGGTATAAAACTTATTTTTTTTTGGGACCGATATAAGTTTATAAAAACAAACATTTTTGACCTGAATCATTAAAATCACTTGAAGGGTTTCAAAGATATAACTGATTTTCCACGAAAATCTTGAAATTTCTTTGGGCAGAACTGAACTAGATAATTTATCAAGATAATTTGAAATAAAAAATATACAGCTATCAGATACAACTATTTGTAAAATCAAATCAATATTTTTTTATCCTAAATGTAGCAAAAAAACCGCGTTTTGGACATAAAAAATCGTTGTAAAAACCTTGGTGAGGTATGAAACTTGAATATGTTTTTGAAACCGATATAAGTTTATGAAAACAAACATATCTAACCTTAATAATCCTAATCACATTAAGTGTTCCTAATATATGACTGATTTTCCACAAAAATTTTGGGATTTCTTCAATTAAAACTAAACAAAATAATTTATCGAGATGATTTAAAATAAAAAAAAAATATATCTCAAAACTCTATCAGATATTACTATTTATGAATCAGAATAAAATTTCTTTACCCGTAAAAAAGTAAAAAAAAAACGTTTTTTTGACCATAAAAATCATTATACTAACCTTAATAAGGTATAGATCTTGAATTTTTTTTTCCGAATCGCCGTAAGGATGAGAAAACAAAAATTTTAGGAACAGAATTGTTTAAGTCTACTGTTTGATTCTTCATACATACTGATTACACACACACACACACACACGCGCGCGCGCACACACACACACACACATATATATATATATATATATATATATATATATATATATAT
>JAPYYV010008958.1:0-14012 GCA_030522625.1 Copidosoma aretas | reverse complement strand
AAAAACTTGATTTTTGTGAGGTTCTATATTAAAAGAATCCAATAATAGAAGTTGTTGGTTTCGGACAATACGTGTTCTACATATTTTCTAATTATTGGAATTGTTGAAATTTATTATAACATTGAAAAATCATCTGTTATGATTATGATTTCCTTAATTTACAATTTTAGCTTGGTGTCTATTATCAAGAAAAATAATTGGTTCGGAAAGAACTGTGTTTTTTATTAATCTACAATTTTTATACTCAATACTTTTTTATAAAATGTCGATTCTGCTCTGTAAGGCGCTATCCATGAACTACGTCAGTAGTTAAAGCAAGAGAAGAGGCAGTAGTAAACCCTACTATTTGTACGTGGTGGAAGGGGGAGGGGTTGAACGTATTTCCATTAAATGTAAAAAATAGACATGAAATAATAAATTCAAGTAATGTTACGATAAATAAGATGAAAGAGCAAGTAATTTCAAGTACAAAAGCACTTCTGTTTTGTCTAGGTTAAAAAACTGCATGCAATAAGGCCCTATAAAACTGACACCCATAGACGTACTTATAATGTTGAATAAAAATGATAAATCAATGTCGATTTTTTGCTCTTCATAAAACAATTTAACCTTAAATTTTGGTGGATTTATTAAGAACTCGTAAGGAAAAGTAAAAACTTGTATGTGAGTCGGTATCTTTATTGTTTGTTCTTACAAAGCTTAACATTAAGTTTGGTTGCATAGATTCTCCTTCTATGAAAATTCTTCTTTGCTGACTAGCTATTCTATAAGCCTTTTAAGATAAGTAATATGATAGGAATAAGATACCTAAGGCTTCAAAATATTCTATAGTATTTATGCAACAGTTTTAAAAGTTTTACTTCGACTTCTTAGACCATCTTATATCTGGTTTAGTTTAATTAACAAGATAATATTTTAATGATACAAAATAGACTATACTCTAGATCTGTAGCAATAAACTTAAAGTACTTGACAAACTAGTAGTCTATTTGAATTATGTAGAGTCAATAATCGACTTTCAAATAAGATCGTGGCTTGTTGCTAGTCAACGGTGAAAAAAACTAGTAAAATAAAAACTTCCTTGTTTATAAACCTATGTAAATGTCTAAAGTTATTGATTGAATCCGGAAAAAAAGACATCAAAATAAAGCACATCTCATCGTCGGACTTTTACTCGTCACTTGCTTGCTTTTCTGCACGTTCTTGCCTTCAATTTACTCTGCACTTCCATCATTTCTGCTTCCTTCAATTGATGTGCATTTTGATCTCCTCTTTTGCCTGTTTCATCTACTTTTTTATTACTACTTCTTTATTTGTGATTTCTACATCTCCCTTTGCTTCATTTGATATCTCCAACTTCTATGTAGATCTCCCCCAATTTTTCTTCTGATTCAATCACCTCTTTTTCTTTGATCTTCTTGTTCGTTAACTCAGTTTTCTTAACATTTTTTCTTTTTTCTTGTGTATCCCCTTTCTAACCTCTAAGAGAACTCTATTTTTCTCTTCCAGCTACACGGAGAGAAAAATCATAGGGCTGTCCCATAGGTGCCTCTGGTAAAAGTCCACTGAAGCGGGCACCAGTGTTCGCACTATGCAGATAATGCCATGGCTTTATGTACACAATGAGTATGCAGCCTGCGCTATAGCCATGTCTGTATAGTATAGCCGTGCACGGATCAATCTTATGGAGGCATTGGATTTTTTCCATTACCCTCTTGAGATTAGACAAGTAGGAGTGGGGGTCTCTCCAGAAAATTTCTAAGAGTGGGGAGGGGGGGGGGGCTGGAGGGAGACTTCCACTCCTTTCTTCAAGTGAAAACACAAGGGGGCAGTAGAAAAAATCAAATTCCTCCATGAGATTGATCCGTGGCTATAGCATAGGCTGCACACTCATTGTGTACATTAGGCCATGGCATTAACTAGATAGTGCCCGCTTCAGTGGACTTTTACCAGAGGCACCGATGGGACAGCCCTATGATTTTTCTCTCCGTGTAGCTGTTTATTTCCTTCATTTCCAGGATCTCTAGTTCCACGTGACTAGATCTTATACCTACATGCTTTAGCTCTGTTAGAATTTTTCCCAGTAAGCCTTTACTTAGACCATCTTTATATTCCCTCTCGCACATATTAATTTTTGTTTTTATTCTCACGTTCTAACACAAGCTTCACTTTTTTTTCAGATCGAGCTTTAGCATTCTTGTTGTATTTATAGTTGTCTATCTTTTTCTCGTGTGACTTTTAATTTTGTGTTTTTTTATTATGTATGATTGGTAAGCGATTGTTACCGATACTTATCGATACCTAACGTTACTTGTCGTACTTGTTTCCCTTGATATCTTGTTGCCTCTGCTTCTCGCCTTCAATGCTTTCTTGATATACTTCTTTTGTTCCTGTTTCTTATCCTTATAGTGTCTTTCACATGTATTGTTCCCTCACTACTTTCATTTAATATTTCATCTTCACTCACTGCCCTTTTTTGTTTTTATATATTTGCTGAACACGTGTAAAACGTATCGTCGGAGTTTCAATTTTACATATACCATTTTTTTTTTAATTTCAGTGCTTTTTTGATTTTACCGTGTAAGCGTACTGATACCTAGCTATGAGCGACCTATCCGTGTCATATTTGTTGTGTGTGAGGTATCTCGACATTTTTTTACTTCTTGTCTTGTATTCACTGCAATATTTCAAATCCATGATTTTCTATCTTCGCTTTTTCGTTTTTTCCTGTACTAGGTTTTTGATTTTTATCTCTTAGGAATATCAGCATTCTCTTGCTTCCACCACTATGCTTTATTTTTTTCTTATTCGTCAAATAGTGTTCTTTAAGTACTAATCTTTCAGTATTAATCGTAGTCTTCTGCCCTCGCTTGGCTTCTTTCAACTCTACACTTGATTATCTGTTTCTTGTTCAATTTTATTGCTTTTTACTCATAGCTTGCTGCTCGCCATTAAGTATTTTCTAAGATTTCTACCATTTTAGCTTCCTCTCACTAAAGTCACACTTTCTACAAGCGCTGAGAATATCTTCAGTCTTCTCTTGTAGTTTTGTTTAAAGATCCTCCTTTTAATGCTCCAAGTGTTTTTCATCACGGTCATGGCCCTCTTTTTTTCTCTCTTAAGTATGCGACAGCTTTTACATTCTTTTGTAACACATAGCTCGGGTTCTTCCTTTACCTTATGCTCGTAAATTTTGACTTTGAAATGGTTACATTAATGGTGCACTGTTGGTATTCTAGTTCGAAAATCTAGTACTTCTTTATTCCTATTACTATTTCGTCTTCGGCTCTGCCTTTCTTTTATTGGTCGTCATTGCTTAGCAATATTTCCAATCATACTCTTTGGGCAAATTACCCTTTATTCTATGCTAAGCTGTCTTTTCAGTCCAAACTAATAATGTCAAATTCTTTTAGGTACGTCCATAAGTCCGTTCCTTCGTTCGTAAGCCCTGCTATATTCCAGCAACAGATTCTCGCCTCTTCTCCTGCAGGTCTCCCTATTCTGCTCTCTCTCTCTTCAATTAATATGCTTGTGCTGCCTGAGTGCTATTGGGTCTGAATGTGTTATACCTTTCGTCCCAACCATACCAGGTATTTTCTACCCGATATTTTTCGTAACCTACTCTGGTGGATTTCCTTTTTTCTTTGTGGTCTCTTGCAAAGTTTCTTACTTTTAACAGTACCTTTTTTTTCTTTAAAGTAAGATCATTTTTAATACATATTCCTCTCTTTAGGTTTCTCTTTTTACTCACTGTCTTTTTTTTTAATTTCACAGTTGCATATCTTTGCTAGTATCCACTTACTATTCTTCTGCGTATTGCTTTTCCCTATACTTAAAGTTTTAACGATTTTAGTGGAGATTCCCAGCTGCTTAGCAAGATACTTTTCTATCTTCTCTGCTCCTTGATTTAAAGAGCAAATTTCAAGCCAAAATAAACATTTAAGATTTACTTTACCGTTTTTGGCTCTTAATTTTTTTTATGTGTTTTAGTATTCAGTTATCATCAAATTTTATTGTTATATTTACAAATTTCGTCTGTGATTACTTAATTAATTATGCAGTGTTATAAAAAAGTCTGTATCATTTTGGTATAAAAATTTGATCTAAATTCATAAGAATTTAAGTGTCGTATATTATATAATAATTGTATTGTTATCAAGACCAGATCATTTAAATTACTCCTTTACTTGTTTTACAATTAAATGTTGTTTATTAATCCAAGTGTTTTACGTTAGTGAGCTATTGACCCTGTATATTATTACCGTCTTTTCCTGCAGAGATTTTGATATTTATTTTTCCACTGTAAATAAAATTTCTTAGATATTGCACGTAAGCCAATTTATTCATTTAACATTTTATTATAGGTCATAGACTTAAATGTGATTATGACTGTACATTATGTTTTTGAAAATCTTTCCCTAATGAACATGATTTCATTAGCTAGAGTCGTGTGATTTTGCTTGCGTCTTGTAGTGGAATCTTGTATTTTGGAGAGGTTGGGTGTATCAAAAGGAAATAATGAAAGAAAAAATTTATACGTGATAAAATATCTCATTCTAAAAAAAAAAAAATTGAAAAATGAAAACATTTTACTATTTTATGTCATTTTGCCATCCTCTGTTAAAAAAAAAAAAAATTAATTTTTGTTATACAAGGAAAAATCACAGTGCTAGTGTAAAGGTCACTAAAGCCAAGTGAATAATATACTAATGTTGTAAAATGTTAGTGTAAGTTCTGTACTTTTTTTATTTCATTCATAATTGTTTATAGTTTAAATAAGTTTAAGCTTGCTCAGATACAGAAACGATTTTCTGCTGAGATGAAAACTAAAAGTTCATAATAATGTATTTGTGCAAAAGTGCAGTAACAAAAATCTTTTAGAAATTCTTGCTAGATGGTTTGAAAAATGTTTGGCGGTAATCGCTGTAGGATATCCTGCGAGAAATTTCTGTAGAAAATGTCCTAAAATTAATCAGTTTTACATAAAACAAATTTTTTCAGCAGAAAAATGGTATAACTTATGAATAAGTACAAATTCTTTTTGTTTTTCAGATTGTCAAAATGTCACGTTATCGTGAATGGGATCTTTCTTGCAAGGTTTATGTTGGAAATTTAGGTAGTAGTGCTAGTAAACATGAGATTGAAAGTGCTTTTAGTAAATATGGACCTCTCCGAAACGTTTGGGTTGCAAGAAACCCTCCTGGATTTGCTTTTGTTGAGTTTGAAGACCCTAGAGATGCTGAAGACGCTGTTAGACAACTTGATGGAACGTAAGGATAAATGGAAAAGTTTGTAACATATTTTAACATGAATAAAATTTGATCAGAATGACTATATACATTTATAAAATAGTAACAAAGATTCTTTTTACAAGTTCTTGCTTTTTGTTGAAGCCGCTGCTGTGGATCGAGAGTCAGAGTAGAAATGTCATCCGGTAAAAGTCGTCGTGATGGAGGAAGACGAAGACCAACTTCAAGATATTCTAGGTAAAGTCATGTTTTTCAATAAATGGTTGCCTTTTTTATCAAATGAAAAAATGTCTTACATCACGAATTTTAACAGTTTCTAAAATCGTACGAAAATTACTTTTTTTTGTACGTAATATGCATACTTGATTTTAAAATAAAATAATAATATTATTGGTAGTTGATAAAATATTGTTAATATTAGATGCAAAAATGTCCGTTAACATTATCGTTCAACTTTGAATCCAAAAAGAAATACAATGCAAGTTTTTATGATTTCTACTTGGATAAAATTTATACTGTACTACAGACACTTCAAAAAGTTGTAATGCCAGCTATGCAGTTTCCTATGCTATTTAGTGAAATAAAAAAATTTCATGCATATCCATTTGATAAATCAAGATTCACTATAATAACTACATGATATATTTATAATTATGTATTTCATACAATCCAAGGACAAGGTTATGTTGCTCTTAACAACATTGAATATAAGTTGAGCATGCATAAAAATATGATTTAAAAAAAATGTTTTCCCGAACAATATATCGTCGAATAAAATATTACATTTTTCTTAAAAAAGATCTTAACATGGTGTAATCCTTTTATATGTATACTGTCGTAAGCTATATTTGAAGTAAAAATTTCTGCTTCTGCTCGTAGATTTAAAAGTACAGTATCTTAGTAAGTTTCATTACTATTATCATCAAAAACTATATAATACTCCCGCTTAGTGTGTTTTTGACATCTTGAAAATTTTTTAATACTGAAATCATAGTCATTTTTATGAGTTATTTTAAGAGAAAAAAAAAACGTCTTCATTTCGGATTAAATTGTGAATTTTATCAATTAAAACTTTAAATTTTCAGCAGCATCAGTATGTTTCTACAATGTACCTAAGGGTGGTCATTATTTTTTTTATTTTTTCTTATTTTACTGTCGAGCCGGGTGAAAATCAGTTCTGAGTACCTGAAAACTCATGCGGAAACAGAAATAAGTGTTATTTGATCTTTTTTTTCCCGTGCCGCACAGCTCTTGAAGTTGCTTATGGGATTTACATGAGAAAAATCACTGAAATTGTATATAATTCAGAATACTATTAAAAATTTTCAAATCTAACGATTGCATGTACATATTTTCATGTATTTTCATCCCCTGGATCAAATATAATCATTAGTTTTCGTCTATCTGTTGAAGGAAAAGAGTTACGAGCAAATAATTGCAAAAAATAGCAAAATAAACGGAAAAAAGAGGAAAAGCAGACGATAGAATTCGTCATGATGATTCTGGCTAGTTTCAAAGAGTATTCAAAATATCATTTTCATCGTCGTCATATATGAAGCGAGAGCGGGCTGCTGACGGCAGCCGCACGATACAAGATGGAACTGGCCGAGCGCCACCGAGGCGCTTCGATCGAGAAAGAGAGCGCGCGCGGAGAATACACAGCTGGCAGACTGGTTTTGCCGTCGCGCGAGAGTGGAAGTGTGCCTCCATCATTTTTCTGCAACAACGAGCTCCACGTGTCGAGACAACATACGCCATCGTCCCGACGACGACAAACAGCGAGCGACGACGATACCGCGGAGAAAGACGAGGTCTACGGTGACACCCCGCGTATCACCAACGAAGAAGGTTGTGAGGTGAGCGAGTGTCTTCCTCGTACGCGCGTAGCTCGTCTCGTGGGCTCAAAAAGCCCGTTTCTTTCTCTCTCTCTTTCTCTCTCTCTCTCTCTCTCTCTCGTGTGCGGTACGACATATTTTTCCGGCGTTAAAGGAAACGCAACGATACACAAACCCGCGATCGCAGATAATTTTAATTTTTTTCAAAAGCATTGTTTCATTATCTTTTTATTTAAATCAATTCAAGTGCAGAATATAATTACTTAGAAGTCAGCGTAACTATTTCAACTACCTGACTCCTGTTTATCCTTGGTCGCGAAACGAGCTTCTCGCGCCTTGTTCTTCGTATCCACCGGCATACGAAGATCGAAAAAAGAAGCAAGTGGATTCAGCAGCAAGGCAACGAACACCACCGCCTCCGCGGGTACACGAGTCAAATACTTGTATGCAGTAGCTAAGCGGCCGGCCAGTCTTGGAAGTGTTAGCCCGTGCCTCGTAGAGTACGAGACTCTTGAGGCACGTTTAATTCACACGTAAAAAAGCGAGTCTGCCAGTGCGGGACTCGTGTTAATTACGGGTGTAGGAGGAAACCGGTTCAATCTGGGCTGCAGCGGCAGATCTTAGGGACCCGGCCGAGAACCCTCGTGTGTGCATTACACGCCAGCGAGGAAGCACGCATTCCTCAGGTTAGGCTTTCCTGCGTCAAAAAACCGCCCCGTAATAGTCACAAAAAAAGGAGCAACTGAATCATTTTTGTCGTTTCTTAAAAAAATTGTAAATACGGAGATACATCAAATATTATTTACTTGCATTTCATAATCTCTTATAACGTAAATATCATTAATTTATGTTATGTTTCAGTGGAAATCTGGATAATCAGTCATTATAGCATCTAATTTACGTGTCAAAGTTGATCATATTGGTTTTGTATCGAACCAAATAGTCGTAAATAACAGTTTACTGACAATTAAACAAGTGTTAGCTGTTTTATTTTATAATATTCGAAGACTCAAAAATAACATTTATGAAAGCGCACAATGAGCAATATAAATGAATAATTTTTTGGAAAAAGGCTCGTATTCCGACTCAAGAAGCAAAAAAATGTGGCGGCAAAATTAAATCTGAGTATGAGAATTGGAGAAATATTCAAAGAAGTGCTTCACGTAAATCGGACGCCCAAAAAAAGAGAGTAGAAGAGTATGAAGCTAGCTTGAACAAATTGTTCGACATTGCCAAAGCAGATGCTCTCGCAGCTATGACTGATGAATCCGATAAACAGTTTTTACGGCAACAACGAGGTGAATATTGTGCTTTTTTTGTTTTGAATTTTATCATACAGCATGTTTCCAAATCTTCCTAAAAAATTTTTTATCAATCCAATACTAAAGATTTACTATTGTCTGAGAATAAATCGAATGATAAAATTTGATTTTAAGACTTATTAATCTCAAGTTTTTCATAATTTTAATTTTTCACAAAACTTTGTATTTTTGTATTTTTAAAGTATGAATTTTGAAATATAATTTTCTTATGGCGAATCAATGGCTGCATTAAAATTGTTTTGTTCACATCTTTGTTCAAAATTACTACTTTGATGATGATAAATTATTTAAAAATAATTATTTATGAAGAACCGTGGTCAAAATCAGCGCCCATGGAAATTGACGATGAAATTTCAAATGTAAAGGCAGAATATACTGTAGATTTAGACGATAATAAAATCAAACAAATACCGAAAGAGGATACATCTAAGTTAGCGTTAGCTACAAGAGGTATATATTTTATGTAATGGACGACACTTTATGAGCTTTATCGTTATTTTAATCGATTATGAAATTATTCATTATTTTACTAGTATTTTTCAAGTTCTTATATTTCATGAGCTTAAAATACAAAATTTGTGTTCCTTCATTTTTAGACGAGCTTGATGAATTGATTGGACCAGAGTCAGAGTCTCAGCCTTTTCAAAATACACCTCCTCAAAAAAGGGGAGGTACAGAATTTATTATTACTCAAAAGCTTGCCACTGTACTGGATAAGTGTAAAATAAGCAAACGAGATGGCTGATGGCCATTGCAGAAGCTTATGAAGCTCGAGAAACATACCGCAAAAACCGATACGAGGAGATAAAATAATATGTTCCACGAATATTTTCCAATACAGCCAATACCATACACTGGGATGGAAAATCACTTGCCGTGCTCACTCGTACAGAAATTATCGATAGACTAGCTATCATAGTATCAAATAGTTCAGAAGAACAACTTCTAGGAGTACCAAAGATTAAGTCATCTACTGGAAAAAATCAGGCTCAAGCTGTCTTCGAAACTCTCATCGACTGGTCTCTGCAAAATAATATTCAAGCTTTATGCTGTGATTCTACAGCTAGTAGTACTGGTCGTTTGAATGGTGCCTGCACAATATTGGAGCAGCTTCTGGATAAAGAGCTACTTTATCTAATCTGTAGGCATCATATTTATGAATTGATTTGAAGATGTGTTTTTGAAGAAAAATTTGAAAAAACATCAGGAACTGACACTCAAGTTTTCAAAAAGTTCGAAAATTTTTAGAAAAAAACGGATAAAAATCAATATGACACTGGAGTTTCAGACAGTTTTGTTTTAAAGGCCGTTCAGGATGTCAAAGAACAAATTTTAAATTTTTCTTCTAAATTATTGAATATAAAACAGATTTGTAACGATTACCAAGAATTATTAAAATTGGAAGTGATTTTTCTTGAAGGGGAATAATCGAAAAATTATAATTTTCATCCACCTGGACCCGTACAGCACGCTAGGTGGATGGCAAAAAACTTTTAAAAAGATAATAAGGATGATTACGTGAAATATAGAGACGTGTCTATATTCATCGTAAGAGTTTATGTTCAAGTTTAGTTTGAAGCACCGATTGCTACCAAACCGCCACGTCAAGACCTTAATTTCCTAAAAAATGTATACAATTATAAAACTATTGATAGCAAGATATCTGCGGTAGCTGTGAGAAAGTTCCTTCGAAATTTATGGTACTTGACCCTGGAGTCAGCAGCTCTATCATTTTTTGATGATGAAACTCTAGAATAAATTAACGGAAAATAATCGATGCTTTGAAATCAGACAGTACAAAATTTGTGTATAAAAAAACGAGTTTATGTCAATCAAAACTCTGTGAATGACTTGGTTGAATCAAGTATACCTGATTTTCTGTGTAAGTAATCCTTACTCTTTTTTAAACGATTCAACATCAATATAGCATTCTTGTCAAAAGATCCATTAAAAATGGAGTCAAGAACGAAATTATACTAAAGGCTTACAGATTGTTTAAAACTTGAAAGTTGTCAACGATGTTGCAGAGAGAGGGGTTAAAGTGATGAGCGATTTTGATAAAATACTGACAAAAGATGAGCAATAACGACAGTATTAGATGAAAATAATAAACGATTATCGTAGCTTATTCCCCACTTGTAACAATGATGATTTGATATGAAGTTAAGGAATAAATAATGCCGATGGGCGCGGTTGTTGTATATTTATGCCCGAGGTGAGGACACAATATTTTTTACCGTGGGCAGAAAGTGCAAATTTCTGCCTGTAGGCGCATTTTCGGCCCGCTAATCACTTTCGGCCCTAGGGCAGAAAGAAATTTTCCTGCCCGTGGGCCGAAAGTAATTAGGAGGGCCGAAAATGCGCCCTGCGGGCAGGAAAGCTCTGCCGCACTTTCTGCCCTAGGTAGGAAAAACTCTTTTTTTAATTTAAAAAAAATAATAAATCATTTTTCTCTGAAACTCGTTTCTCATTAAATCCATAATTCTTCCCTATTAACTTATATTTATCCATGATATTCATCTCACTCAAAAATCTTGAAGAATGTTTATGTATAATTAACACGTATGAAGACGTTTTCATATTTAATAGATGTAACTCAGCATAACATATTAAGGAGGCAATTTTTTTGCAACATATCTTAAAATGGAAGATTTTTCTGAATTTTTAAAACTAAAACAAATTATATAATTCATATGTTAATTTCAATTATCAGGTAATATTTGTATATTATTAATAACAATAAGATTGTTGATAAAGCAATAAACCTTTATTTTGTCTTTTACAGTGAAAGATTATGAGTTGGAGAAACTATTGAATTTTTTGCCAAAAATCGCTTATCTAGGCCAAACACGCGTCCCAGCATTTCGTTTAACTTCGAATAATCATAGCTATGGGTGGGAACCATCAATTTTGATTTTGAAAAACTTTCGAATCGTAAGTTTCTACTTCTATTTTTCAAAAATGATATTTAGGATACTCTTTGTAACCAGCCAGAATCATCATGACGAATTCTATCGTCTGTTTTTTCTCTTTTTTTCCGTTCATTTTGCCATTTTTTGCAATTATTTGCTCGCAACTCTTTTCCTTTAATACATAGACAAAAACTAATGATTCCATTTGATCCAGGGGATAAAAATACATGAAAATGTGTACATGCAATCGTTATATTTGACAATTTTCAATAGTTTTCTGAATTATATACAATTTCAGTGATTTTTCTCGTGTAAATCCCATAAAAAACTTCAAGAGCTGTGTGGCGCGGGAAAAAAAGATCAAATGACACTTATTTTTGTTTTTGCATGAGTTTTTCGGTACTCAAAACTGATTTTCACCCAGCCCGACGAGAGAAAAAAAAAAAAAATATTAACGACCACTCTTATGTGCATGCATCGGTTGCTCTGCCCGATTCCTGCAATTGGGTGTTATTAGGGTATAATATAGGGTATTATTCCATGTACTTTAGTCCAAAACCCAATATATTTCTCTGCTTACACTTTTAGTAAATAAATGATTTGTTAATAGACAGTGTAAGCGGGCGAGTCCATTTGGTTATTTGGTTGTAGGTGTTATATTTTATTTTTATTTCGTATTGTGCTCGAGTGTACGGTTGTTCCGTTATCTGTTTCATCAGTTGTATTACTAACGGTCACGTTTTATTGTTGTGCCTCTGTCTATTAGCCAAATAAGACGTAGGGGCAAAACGGAAAATCCCGAGTGGCTTTAAATGAGCAGCTTCAGTTGCAATCGGTTGTTTTTGGCAATGTTTGACAATGTTGGAGGGCTTAAGTGAAAGGATTCGTTTGTAATTGAAATAATTTGTCTGTTTTTGGGAGACTTCGGATAGAATGTATCTTTCGGGTGACGTCGGACATCTTCGGCTATGGTTAAAATGCGGGGTAGCAGGGAGGGGGTATATAAGACTCAAATTTTAAGTCCTTGCGGATTTTTAGGTTAGTAAGGGATAACCTAACGAAAATAGGGGACATGGGGGGTGTGGGGAATAGAGGGAGACGTGGTGGGTCAGACTTTCTGTAGAAAATTATCAAAAATTCGCGTATATTCACCTTATTTTTACTTTGCTTTTGAGCATGTGAAAAAAACATGTGAGGGAGGGGCATGGGGGGGGGGGGGGCTATTACGTACGACCCACACGAATAAACTATATACTATAGGAAGATATATATATACATTACAGAATCAATATCTTGGTAGTAAGAGCTACTTTTTTTCCACCTTCATGTTTTTTTTATTGTATATTTGTTGATATAATGTTAATCTTAAAACATGTAGAAGGGAGGAATCGAAATAAAACCAAATTAATAATTCATATGCATGAACTTATAATTAAGTGGTGTGGGTGTATTTTAGAATAGGTTATAAGGTGATGGGAGGGAGCTAAAGGGGAGGTGAGGGGAAGCTGGGCTGGAGCTGAGGGGGAGCGTGGGGAGTTAACCCAAAAAAATTGGGTTAAAAATCACATAAAAATGAACGAATAACTACGTGATTTGAGTGGGAGCTGTGGGGAGCCGGGGGGGGAGCTGACGGGGAGCGGGGTTGGCTGGGACTAACTTTTGTTCATACAACTATATAATATAGAAATATATATATATATATATATATATATGTGTGTGTGTGTGTGTGTGTGTGTGTGTGTGTGTGTGTGTGTGTGTGTGTGTTGCCCATGTTGCATGTTAAGGACAAAACTGAAAATCATACCAAAATATTTGCGGGGACGGGTACAGGTGGTATGCGAGGGGGGCGAAAAAGGTCATTCAAAACAATGCGGCAGGGAGTGGCAGTAGAGGGGTGGTTTACTTAGATCTCGTAGAGCTGAAATCTGGGAGAGAATAAGCTAATTTTTGTAATTTTATTGGGAGATCTGCAAGATTAGGGGTATTAAGGAGGTAGTAGGGCAGAGGTTACCATGTGACCCACTAAAATCATCATACAATGAAAGATATGTATATCTTCCTATACCTAATGATAAATTACTGTGTGGCAGGAGTAATAACCTTATTATCTCCTACATTTCCTTTACAATTATCTCGAAAGAGTCACATAAAAAGATAAGAATAAGCCTTTTTTTTTTAAAATGACTACGGTCCCCCATGCCCCACACTTTCGAATTGGTCCCCCCTTGGTGGCCTTACAGCCCGTTCACTGCCCCCTACAACTCTACAAAATAAAGGAAAAATGCAATTTTTTTTCCGATATCAAAAGAGAAGTGGGCCCTCAAAGCTTTTCACGTTTTCGATGGGCCACCTTACAGGATCCACACACAGCCTCCACGTCTCTTCCGCACCCGCTACAGCCCCCACAGACTCATTGCTACAAACAATATTTCCGATCTAATCCACCTCGAGACTCTCTACTCCTCTTTTAATTGTTAACATACAGTTTAAGTGTACCTAAAATAAAACAATGGTTGGAAAAATAATTAAATCCTTTAAATATAAGAAATTATTAGCTAGTTCAGCTGCACACAGTGTTTCAATAACAGTAGAGAGAGTTGATAGGATGTTGGTGTGCACAATAAAAACACAGATGATAACAGGTGTATATCACTGTATTTGCAACGTTTCGATAGCATTTCGCTATCCTTATCA
>JAPYYV010008957.1:0-12252 GCA_030522625.1 Copidosoma aretas | reverse complement strand
AATAAAACCGTGATATATACCGTATGGCGTAATACAACAATGGTTGTCAAAACGCCATGTCTGAGCCCCTTAGGGGGCGATGATGAATATAAAAAAAAATATATATATATATATATATGGCTCTATTAGAAGCGATCGAATCGCTCCGAGGCCCATAATAGAGCAAGTCTATTATCTCTATGGGCTGTACATTCCACAAACCTGCCAGTAAGCCATCAGACTTACACTATACTTCCAGTACAAATGTCATCAGATAGTCGTCTGCTATCAGAGCCGGTGTTACTAAACATTACATACATGCTTTTATTTTTTATATTGCAGTGTTATACGTCCTGGTATCACAAAGACCCACTACTCACGGCACTCGGTACTTGGGAAAGGGATAAGAAAAGGGATGGGAAGTCGCTCCATTACAAGGAGAGGGGTAAGGGGTAAATAGGCAATTTTGCTGCGAGAAGTTCGCCCACTCCTTCACGAGGAGCATTGTGGGCAATCAAAGCTGCATATTTACTCATTCGATCCCAAACCATTTAGTTTTTACGCATGCACTGATAGCAGAAGACCCTCATGCAACGTTTCCACGTTTGTAGTTACTGGTTCACTGGAGGCTGCAGGTTCGTTAGCGGAATAAGTACAGCCGTATCGTAAGAAAATATAAAATCCTCATGATTAATGTTCAAGGGGTCTTTTTTGATATTTGCAATCGGACTCGTAGATTTCGGAAAAAACAATAAAAATATTTAAAGTTCTGTTGAAAATCATTAAAAAGCGTCTTGAAATTGTTTCGCTTATATCTCGTAAACGGTAAGAGATAGGATGAAAGAAAAAATACCAGCGTGAAGGGCGGAAAATTGACTATCAAACTGCTTACACCTATTCTGATGATTAGCAAATCCCCAAAAAAATTATCTAGACTTGTTACAACGTTATTTCTCTTGTACTAAAATTTTAGCTGAGTATATTATAACGTGTTTGAACTACAGTTAAAAAACGATTTGTCAAAGTACTTTGCTGTGCATCGTTTTTTTGCTATTCTTATCTTTTCCGAAGGTTTTAAAATTCACAAAAAATTTATCAAGACTTGCTACAATATTATTTCTCTTACATCTAAACTTTGGCTGGGTATAAATTGATGGAGAATAATTTTATCTCGTTACTATCAAACTCCACTTTAGTCTTAAAAATAAGTTTTAAAAAATTTACTGTATCATAGAAAGTTTCTTTTTTACCCAATACCCAATTTTGATGAATTTTTATTATTTATTCACTTCATAGCTATTTTTACGTAAAATGCTATGTTGTCGCACAAAGATTGTATTATGACAAATTTTTAAAGCCTTTATTTATGATTATTAAATGCGAATTAAGATAGAAAAGTTGCATCCCGCGCAGTTGCGTTTATTATTACTATTGTCGTGTATTGTAATTTATAATAACGAGATGTAAATTTTCTCTCTCGATTTAAATTTAATTACAATAAATAGGCTTCAGAAATTTGTCGTAGTACTAGCTTTGTGCATCAACTCAATATTTTACGTAAAAATAGGTATAAAATGAATAAGTTATAACGATTCATAGGAATTGGGTTATCGGTAAAGCAGAAAATTTCTATGATACAGTATTGTAGTTATCGTCACAAGTGTGCATCTCTCCAGGGCGGTCCCTGAGCCCGAGGGGGACTATGGGGTCCCTTCTAGTCGGATGCACATAAGTGGCGAACGCTATTTCTCCTACTGAGGGCATACCAGCCACTCAAAAACGCCCGGAATAGGAACAATTTTTTTAACAGCTTATGAACACTGTAGTTGAGTTTGATAATATCGAGATGTACTTTTTCTCTATCACTTCGCCACTGGTTGTAACAAATGTAGGCTTGATTTACTCGTCAAAGCATTAGCTTTTTGCGTCTTCCTATTGTTTTTTTGTTAAAATAACCATATAATTATTATAAATAATAAAAAATAATCAATCAAAGGTGGTCGGTTACGTAAAACCTCCCGGTGATATAATAAATTTCCTCAATTCCAAAAAAAGGGATATAGAAGTTATTAAAGGTACTTTCAAGGTAATAATAAAAATTGGAATACAACCTGCGATAATTATTCTATGGTAGGAATTTGACTTCTTCGCAAGATGTGTTATTGTTTAAAATCTCCGTTGATTATTTAAGCACAATACATGACTTGTTTATAGGCAATCGACGACACTGTGATGACATGAGAAACAAAGTATCGAGATAATGACCGATACTCCGTACACGATGGTGTTGAATAGTGCCTGTAAAGATTGTAGAGTTGCATGAATGGTAGACTGTTTATGGAAAAGTAAGGGGGGGGGGGTTCGGAACAATCACAATGGTATCCAAGAATACGGACTAAAACCTGCCTTTAGATAGTTATAAAGAGCTTATTTTAAACCATGATACACTGTTCTGATTGAGAAAAACCTTATTATTTAGTCCAATAAATACTTATAAACTTAAATGAGAAATCCATGGTCTTTTATGACTGATTATCCATGTAGACCTCCCATTTTTACTTGTTTATCTTCGTAGACAACGGTAACTTATAAGTTCCCCCGCATAATTTGGTTTAATCATTTATCAAATTTACTTCCTTATCTTCTCTTAAAGTTTTTTCATCTTCTTCTTCCTCATTTTCGTCTTTTTCTTCGTGCTCATCTTCCTCTTCTACCAGGAATGGTAATAGTTGACCTTGTTATATCACTTAAAAAAAATAGTTTCTTATCTTTGCAACATCAGATGAATTATTTTCGTTGGAAGGGTCTCCACCTAAGAATAATGTAAGAGCTGACGCTCTAGAATAAAGGCTGCTACTGTTTCCGTCAAGTTTTTTCTTTTTTTCGAAAATAATATTTTTTTCTTTCATCTTAGGAAAACTTGTTTTGAGATATATCATTTCACGTGGATGAAGTTGGAATTACGATATTTTGGGCATGCTATCATGTACGTGAATGACATTGCCATCGGAATAGTATGTTCTCCAATGATTTATGATTGTTCCACCAAGAATTTGAACAGCTTTCCCACAAACAGGCTGGACTATTGTAATATCATTTGCATACATGTATAAGACACTTTGTATATGTATAGATTCATTAGCCGATTAAAAAATCCGAATAAAAGCATCGAGAGAATCATCATTCAGCCAACTTATTACAGGTCAAAACGTTCAGTCTTATCAATGGTATTGATAATTCTATGTTGTCAAACACATTTTTCATATTTCGCAATTAAATCTTAATAAAACTTTTTTACAAAATAAAGAATATAATTAAAATTTTCATTTTATGTGTTGTTACTTTTTTCCGCTTTTATTTTTACTAGTTCTCATTGCTTCATGAGTATACCTTAAATTTTTTATCCGCATATTTCTAGTACGTCTACTATCAAGAATTTCTGGTAGAAGACAATCCATGTAAAATCTTACAAATTGATTTTGCATTTTTTTTTTCCAAAATTCATGGACAACCTTTACATTGATAAGTTTCAGGCTTTTTGGAGTACACACTACAAAAATTCAATAACTTATTTTAGTAATATGCAATTGCCCTATGATTGGATAGTAATATGCATGTAACCGATTTATTGAATCAACGTTTTTTGAATCGAACATATCTCGAACAGCCTTACACGTTTCAAAGGCCTCTTCGAAACTCATCATAACAGCAACATTTGGACACACTATCTCTTCAAGTCCTCCATCTTCAGTTAATCCATCTGAAGAATAAGCAAGTATGTATCATTATTTGTCAATGCGAAAACCGCAGTCTCTGATAATCATGTTGTGATCTTTTCTAAAATTCTCTTTAGCGACGTTTTCATGTTTAATACCATACTACAAACTAGGAATTCCTACACTGATCGGTGGATACAGAATTTGCTTAGCTTTTGATGCACAGCATAAATTTTGATTCAATGTACAAGCCAACTTAAAATTAGATGCAGTCAATACATTTTTTTCCTTGCGTTCCACAAAGGACTATTCCTTTGTCTCACTGTATCACGTTTAATTTGTATTCGATTTTCTTGATTTTCCTTTAGCCTTTGAATGGGCTGTTTTTTTAACTCCTCCACTATATTGGGAGGTTTGCCAAGATCAGCATGGTTATTTCCATAGATATTCAAAGCATTGTTTCCTTTCTTGTACATCTTTTTTCTAATAACTTTTGATCTTCTTAGTCGTGTTTATTGAACTTTCTTCGGTCTTTCACTTGTCATTTTCAACAGAATCTGTGGAATATTTTTCCCTATACTTGAATGTAAATGAATCAACGATTTTTTTTACTGGAATGCGTCAGAGCTACAGCAATTCTTATATAATACTTATTTGTTAAACTATAATTGACTCTTTTTCCATTGAGAGCATGACATTTTAGAGAAAGAGCTGCCTCAGCTTTATTATTTATAACTCTATGCAACAGACTTTCGCTCAACTGACTGAGGTATTTTATTGCTTCTTCAACTTTTTGATACAAAGCAATTTGCATCAAATCTGGAACAAAATTTTTGAAATCGTAATTGCACTTGTATCCTCTGTTTTCACAATATTTATGATCACCAAAAACATGGTTAAGCATATTCAAAAGGTCCTTCTGTAAGTCTTCAATCTTACTTTCCGAAGGAGTATTTTGATTCACTTATTTTATGACTGCATTTTCTACTGTCTGTCAAATAATCAAAACATTAGATTTCACAATATTTCTCGAAGTGACAAATCCTTTGATCCTTGGTTGGTTTTTTGGTTGCGATATTTGAGATACTGCTCTAAATTTTTTACATAAATTTCTAAGTGGATGATTAGTGCACAGAATCCTATTAGGAACGATTTTATCGTCAAGGCACACATTACTATCGACGATATCATTGTACACATTACCATTAGCGTCAGTCATTATAGTTGAATATAATAATCCATGCATTTCCAAGCTACTTATAAATTCCTGTAAAATAATATCACTTTCCATCGCTGTTGAAGGTTTATTAATGTCCCAATTTTTGAAGCAAGAATGTGTAAGACACTTTTTTTGATCTTCCGTTCGAGCACAACTTATACAATATTTGCTCCGCATTCCACTAAATAAAATTGTTCTTTTGGTTTTAGTATCAATTATAGTAGCAGAACCAGATAAAAAGTTATAATATATTCCGTACGATCGCTTACCCCAACTACCATCTGTACAAACTGTTACATATGGAGTCCCTCGAGGGGTTACATGTCCTCTAGAAACTGTAGCAGCTTTTGCTTCTTCGCAAGCTTTCTTAATACTTTAATCGGCAACTTCTAACACTTCTTCGTACGATTTCTCTTGATATAGTTTAAAAGTCTTGGATGATATATAATGAATGTTGGTGCCAGCCAATTGTTCTTTTAACTGCTGACAACCGAATTTAATATAAAATGCTGTTCTGATATTTGCTGTATTGATGTTCATGTACGACTCTTCTGTGGGTTCCGACAAAACTTCGGTTTTATATGCACATAAATTACAACGAAAATCCAGTGCTGATAGTAAGCTTCCTTTTTTTGTTTTTTCTTTCAACCAAGACCATTCTCGAAATGTACAATAGTTTATTTCAAATAAATGATTGCAGCATGCAATTTTTATTTCTGTCATTACATGATTAACATCCACAATTATACAAAAATTTGTTCTTATGTTGTGACAAATCTTATCGTTATGAGATTCACAAAAATCAACGTTCATTCAGTGGTTTCGAAGCTTTTTCGAATGCCTTCACCATCTAAATCTTCGTCTACATCCATTTCTGTACCTTCAAAACCGTTAATTTCTACTTCACTTAGATACTCTGTATCCTTAAAATACTCATGAGCATCATCACAATGACTCATTGTATAATGCATCTGATTAATATATAATTCCTGATTCACAGTATCAGGATTTTACGTAATATTATTACTACGGTAGTCACTGTCAGGAATATGATAGTTTCCAGTACCAATACTCAAGTCACTGTAACATTCACTAATATCATCGTCGGCAGAATCAATGTCATGGATACTTGAGTTATTATGAAAGTTCGAATGCTTATCGTATTTGGAAAAAATATCGCCATTTTTACACTCAAGATGTTCACACTCGTTCTGATCGACTGCGACTCTATCATCCAGATGTAATTCTTCATCATAATACAATTGTGTGTCACAAGTGATTAAATTGTTGTTATTGCCACCAGTACATCCTTTTATAGAAATAATTCTGTTAATTATAGTAAACAACCCATGAGTAATTATAACCTACTGAGCACGTCATACATTGAACAAATCTGAATTGTTTTTTTTTTAAAGAATAAATACGCAAATACATTAGCTTTTTTTAAACTCTCGGAAATAGTAATGGATAATTTCAAAATATTTTTTTTTACAAATTGTAGAAGATAGAATTTTATTAAATTACTCTTATTGACCGCATCAAATATTTTGAATACATACCATATAATATTTTTTTTGTAAACTGTTGTATGCATCATTTATTGTCGCATTATTATTAATGGATATGCATCCACATTATTTTCTCGTTATTTAGAATCTCAACCATACAGTGGAAATTCACCTTAATCGTGGTCTTCACCAAGCTACGAGAAAAATCATCACACCTGGCTTGCCGAAATATCATAGTATGACGCTAGAAAAGCGTGATCGCTCGAGTAATCATAAATCAGGTAAACTATTATTTGTTTGATATTTAAGTATACACAATAGTGGTTTTAACAAAATCATTTGTTGCATCATATAACCAGACAAACACAATAATAAGTTCGAAATGTGTGTCTTTGAAACCAATTAATTGAGTAATCTCTTCTGAAGACTTCATGACTTGCTGGAATACTTATGCCTAACAATAAAATTTACAAAGCATAAACATTTTTTTTCGAAATCAGAAGCCTTTGGTTTTTTTTCAATTTTTCAAATATACTACCGGGAGAATTGCTACGAAATTGTTTTATATTTTATTATTTTATCAAAATCAGGCTACGCACAGTATCATTGTTTTGTTATTTAACAGAATTGGTAATTAAAGGGTTTAGTTAAATGCTGCATATCTTAAGCACAGTTCACAACACATTTTTTTATTGGGTTGTGGCTTCTATATGGTCCGAAAAATCCTTTTTTGGACAGATTAAGACTGACCCTTTATGTAATAAACAGATGATTTTCAGTAAATTACTTTTTCCAACAGTTCAAAAAACATTGTAAACCTATATCGCTAAAAATCACCCTAAAAAATTTTACATGGTGATATGGGTGGATGTCAGACATATTTGAATTATGTTTCATTTGCATATTTTAACTTAAAAAAAGATTTCATACACCATGCACATAAAACGAGTCATGCTGTATCCTGATTTTCTTAGTATAATAACTTTCTTTCCCCCTCTTTAAGGTTTTATTTAAAATTTTAATTATTGTTCCTGAAACGACATCAATTTGATCAAATTTCAACATTTTATGATACTTGTCATAGTGATGTGTACGTCAAAACAAAAATTGTATACTTTTCTGTTTTAGAGGGTGTGATGAGACACAAATGCATCGATAATGTGGATGACTTATAAAAAAAAATTAATTTTTAACATTACAAACAGAAGTAATCTTATTGTACTGGAGGTGAAGATAAAAAACCTTAAATTCCTATTTTTAGTGTTGTAGTATAACATGTATATAAATTTAATCAAATATGGTATTTGTACCTACGTATTACTAAGTTTAAACGATTGGCAATGATTGTTAGGCTACACCAGCTGCTTGACTACCGTATTGTTGTATATTATTTAATTCTGAACATAACTACACTCTACTCTATCAGCTAACAATTGCTTGAAGCCTACATTTTCCAAACTTGATAAGATGAGAAGCCACAATATTAAATACAATTATAAGCCACAATAAGTTGTATAGTAACAATTTGAAAAAAATTATCCACAAATTGTTTTCAACATTACAGTATCTTCATGTAGTTAAAATTACAGAAAGCGTAACTAAATTTAAAATTTTGTGTTGAATTTTAGACCTTTTAATGTATAAGTAAACTATTCTGATTAAATTTAGTATTCGAATATGTATCAATAGCAACTACTGGGATTTGTACTAAGAACTAAAATATACATTTATGATTGTGTACCAAAATTTTTCTAAAATTTTAGCCAAATTATTTTAGAGTAATCTATCGAAATTGACTTCATAACAATAAACGGTATGACTACTAAAATAGGATGAGCGATAGACTGAGGTTAAATTTCAAGATCAGATTAATATTTCCAGCGATGGTTTTAAAAAAGTGGTAAATTCCAACTGCAACCTTAATCATCAACAAATTATCATCTCTTGTACGTAATGACAACGTCATGTATTTGAAATGGTCGTTACAGTACAAGCAAGTCTATTTTTTGTAGCAAGTCAAAATTGTGATCATTTTAGTAATACACTAGAAATTGTATGATTACACAGGACGATAAATCTTTGAAAAATTCTGTTTACGTTCATTTTATGTCTTATCAACGTAGGAAATTATGTGCCTGTTTTATTATTCATACTTTAGCCAATTACTTCACATAGGTTAATAATTATACATGTACACATATAAAAAAATTATTCCCCATAAAAACGCATTTCAAAATGTTAGCTTCAACAATTTATAATTATCTGTAATAAGCAGGGCTTTAATCAATCAAAGATATATAATATTAATGTGTACCTTAATCATTCATGCGGAATCACACACAAAACATATGATAAAAAAAATGAAAAAGCAACTTTTTTCCCAACTTCTTGTTCTTTGACCGACACCTGGTGAAATACACTGTATTTGTGAGCCTATCTTTTTTACTCCTATGAATGTCGATAAAATATTTATCCCAATAAGAATTATCACAAGTTAAGAAGTATGTCGTTCTTGAAAAATGACGAAGTATCTGCAAAAGCTTATACGAAAGTGTAAAGTCTCGTTGCTTGCTTGCTTGGTGTCTTATTGATTTCTAAATGCTGTGATGTCTGTAATGCACTCTGGCGCTCCAAATGTCAGCTGATGTGATCAGTGATGTACACAAAATGCACGGTGGCTTGGTCTTCTAAGTCTCAGGTCGGCACCCGGGAGACCGCGGTTCGATTCCCGGCCAATGTGACTTTTTCGAGCAAGCACCTCTGTGTATTTTTACATGAACTTTTATTCCCTGCAATGCTCCTTGTGAATGAGTGGGCGACGTTTTTCCAGCAAAATTGCATATGTAATATATTTTTACCCTCCTGCCTGGAAAGGAAGGCCCACCCATCCCTATCTTTGTGCGTTTCCCATGTGCCGAGTGCCCTGAGTAGTGAATCCTTCTGATACCCGGGAGTACGACAATAAAAAATTATTATAAAAAAAATATGTTTGCTATAAAGGTACCTACACACAAAACGTAAAATGGCCGGGTATGGAAGATGAAAGCGTAAGATAATAGAATAATATATATCGTCAGCTTGTTCTCGGCCATTCACATGATATACTCCCTGCCATTGACTTTGGATACCGAATAGACGATACGATGACAAATTCAAATATTTGATTGTGAATCCACCATTTCCATAACAGCCATTAAAAGTACAACGAGTGTACCGACGGCCACGAAATTTTTTAATAGTCTGTCTTTGTCTCTCTCACTAATGTTTTTATTAGTGTATCTCTCTCTCTCCCTCTCTCTAACACGACACACGCTAAGTAAAAATGCTGTTTCATGACAATTTTAGTGATGTGTAAGGTGCTACATTATATATATTATATAAGGTTGTATTTATTATAGAGTATCACTTCTACATTTGATGCCGGATGTATCTTTAGTACTCCCAGTATAACTGTATTCAATTTGTCATGGTTCAAGATAGTAGAAAAAATATATGTAACAAAGTATTGAAAGTAAAGCTGAAAAACGTTTGAGACAGGATAAGAAGATAGAAAACCTGTACAAGTTATACATGTCACAGTACAAAATACAACAGTTGATACATACTTTTTTTTATATTGTATATTTTAAAAGAAATATTTTATACCAACGAAATCGGAGATTCACTAGTTTTGTTGTAAATTTTATCTTCGCTCCTATGGTGTCGTGGCACTTACGCTTTCTCCTGCTCTCTCTCTCTCTCTATCCCGCTCTTTTTCTTGTAATCAATAGGTCTCACTTTTTAAATCCATTATACCTTTCTCCTGTCCTTTGAACAAGGAGAGAAACTTCTTGTCCTATCAACATAAATTAGTGCAATTGGCTTTAGTGACTACAGTAACTCATATTTCACATTGAAGAAATAACGAATTAGTGCAGTTAAATAAAAAATAAATAAAATAAAATACTTGCCCTTAACTTATCTGAAAAAACTAATAGATTGGAGAGATATATTTTTTTGTGTAATGCTGCATTATTTTTTTTTGTAGATTTCAATCGACTAAAAACATGAATGTTAAGAATTAAGTAAAGAAATATAATAAAGTAGTCTAACTCAAACTATTAAATTTAAGAAATTACCTCTTGTAAATTAATGCAATTGTCGGGTTCATCCTGATCATCGAAGTAAGCCTCCGCTGTTTGGGTGGACATATGCTGAACAGTAAGAGTACGTCTAATATCCATAGCACGAACAAAATTTAGAAATATTATATGAACAATGTCAGTTGGAGTAAAACGCTGTATAGAGTACCAATGCATTAAAAATCAAGCAAATATAAGGTATATTTGAAAAATAACACTTAATGGATAGTGTGAAGTACGTTACCTTTGACTTTTTTAAACGTATAATTAAGATAAAAGTACAATTTTATTTACTTCTCTTGCGACTACAGTTCATATGTTCAAATTAAACAGTGTGAAAATGCACCTGTTGCAATGGTTGAGTCACAGAAGTATATGCAAATTAAACTGCATAACCTCACCTTATCTTTAGGCAGCTCGTCATTTCCTGAAGTTTTGAAGAGGGATGTTTTTTGCGGTGGAATAGCTAATTTTATTGCAAATTCACTAGAGTGCCGCTTTTTCTTCACTGGTTTTTATGAAGATCTAAAGTAGTTTGACATGCAAAAATCGGTCCAACGAAACGGTCCGATTTCTCCAGTATGTATATTTATAAATGCAGTAAAGATAGATATATTTTCTTAAGCAATTCGTCTGACCGCCGAACCGTCAACCGAACCGAAAAAATATACCGTACAAGAACGAATTTCAAGTATATTTTTAAAAGTACCTTTTTCAAGTTATATTAGGGATATCTTGAAGACTTGTGTAGTGCAAGGTACATGTCCCGTCAGCCAATCATATTAACTCAGTAACCAGAAAAAAAGCATGTTAATGATATAAATGAATAAATTATAGTTGAATAACAACATAACCTTAATCCCAAGTGTCTTAACCCAGTAATTCAGGAGGCAGCAAGTAAAAATTATAATGCTAAATTAAACTTTTTTCAAGATAACAACATGACCCAAATCCCCAGCTGCTTAATCCGGTTACATCATCATTATCATCATCATCAACATCGTTGTTCGTCCACGTCGTCACAAATATTTATGATAATGATGGTGATGATGATAATGATGATGATGATAATAATGATGATGATGAAGATAATGATGATGCTGATAATAAAAATGATAATACTAATGATGATAATAATGATGATGATAATTATGATGGTGATTATGATAATGATGAAAATGATGATGATGACGATAAAGATAATGATGATATAATGATGATATTGAAAATGATAATGACAATGAAGATAATGATGGAGACAAAAATAATGATCGTGATATTGATAATAATGATGATAATGAAGGTGGTGATGATAATGATAGGAATAATGATGATGATCACGATGATGATAGATATGATGGTAATGATGATGATTATGAAGATAATGGTGATGATAATGATAATGATGAAGATGATAATAATGATGAAAGTGCTGATAATAATGATGATGATGATGATGATGATGATGATAATGATGCTGATAATGATGATGATGAGGATTATGATGATGATGATGATGATGATGATGATGATGATGATGATGATGATAATGATGATGATGATGATGATGATGATGATAATAATGATGATGATCACGATGACGATAATGATGATGCCAATGATAATGATGATAATGATGATGATAATGACGATGATGACGATGATAACAATAATAATAATAATGATGATAATGATGATGATGATGCTGA
>JAPYYV010008956.1:0-12252 GCA_030522625.1 Copidosoma aretas | reverse complement strand
GCAGGAATGCCATACTTAGCTGACACAGTGTTAATGGTATTTATTTCTTTCTTGATCTCATCTCTAGCTTGTACAATACTTTATTTGGAATAATTCATTTTGGTTCTTTTTTTAATTATTTTTGAACTGCACAATTGACTTGGCGTTTTTTCCTTGGATTTAGAATTTCCATTTTTCTCTAGTGTTGACACTTTCATCGTGATTGATGTAATAGGCAATCAGATAAACATGCAGTTGTGAACAGAAATAGAGGTTGTATCAATATCTGTCATCAAATGGTGAATGGGGTCCAGTATTAGGAACGCGTACGGTAGATGGAGTACGGTAATGAGAACAGCGGTACGGTAATAGGAACACGACTTTCGTTTAATGTTTTTATTATAAAATCATTTTTTTAAGTTCTAACCGTACAACAAAATTTATGTGCTTTCTTGAGATCCCAAAGAACAATTTAAAATTTACTGAGGCAAAATTTAGTATCAAACTATCTTACTATCATGTTAAAAAAATAGAGCGAATTTATGAGTATACGGTAGACGGTGCGTTTACCCCTACATACTTTCCATAAAAATGAGCATAATCGTACATTTCTTTTTGATTAAAAAAAGTTCCCGAAATCCGTTAAAATTTGACCTAATAAAAAAATTGAACAATACAATTGAAGGTCTCAGGAATTTTTTGGTCAGTGGAAGAAAAAATGTTCGTTTCGTTCTACGAGTAATTTGAGTAATAAGATGATGAGCAACGGTGAATAGAGGTTAATTTTATGATGCAACCAACTCTTCATGCATAAAAGATACAAGCTGTCTTGCCAATGCAGTAACGTTTATATAACTACTGTAAGATGGCCTGCCTTAAACTGATAATCTTCTAACTGTCATAGTTTAAAATAAAAAAAAATATCGCGATGTATTTTATTGTTAAAAAAAAAATCACAATATAATAAAAAAAATAGTTTCTTAATTTTTTCACAGTATTCTCGTGTTGTTATTTACGTATTCAATGTGTACGAATGAAAAATAATGGCTGTAGTCGTATGTCAGTCATAGTACTCACCAAGTGGTATACACACGTGGTTGAGCAATGTACTAAAGGAGGCCCAAAGTAAGTATTTAGAGATATTTTACGAGTTATGTATTTTTAATGACCAGCGCGTTTGTGTTGTATACAAAACGTGGGTGTTTCGATCTGATTAGGACGAATTGTTTTTTGTAAGTAATACTAATATAAAATACTAAACCGACTAGGAATTAATTTTAAAATAAATTTTTTCTATCACTCAAAATTTTTTAAAAAATATTGCCTGACTTACGTTTAAAAACGCTTTATAAACATTTTAAAAACATTGCCTGTTGATCGTTTTATACTATAGCTCCTAAGCGCATTTGTAGATACATTACATAAATCCTATTTTGTTTTAAGAACATTTGAAAAAGATCTTATCATGGTCTGATCAGTGGACAATAGATATTATTTTTAACGTTTTTTAAATGTTTTGTATACCTTTACATGTATTGTCTAAGTGTTTGTCGCACAACTTCCTTTACACATTCTTGAAATTTTTCGTGCTATTAAGGCAGGTGCCTAGTTTTGAATATTGTCAAAAGTTTTGGTGAAATCTGAATAATAACTCTTTTAAAGTATACATCTATAATTGAATTGCATGGTTTTACTTTAACTTAGTGTCAGCTCTATCCGATCATTGAAAAATTCCCTTGGATAACAGATTATCTTATTTTATTTTTGATGGACATTGTAGCCTTAAGTAGTGCTATAAAATGTAAGAAAACCTATTGTAAATTACAATGTTGTTCCAATACGATTTTGCTGGAGCTAAACTCAATTATGTATCTCAAAATGCTAGAAAAATCTGCTTTTTATTCACCGTGGAAAGAGACCAAAAACAAAAGTGGAACGCCGAAAACAATGGTGACACTGGAATAGTTAAAATCTATGTGAAACCATACTGTACTATAAATCGTTAATTTACTCTAAAAATTGTTACGATATTTGTTTGGAAACTAACTAAAAGCGTTAACAATAGGCTTTAGTTTAAGCACGTGCAGATTAAAAAAAAAATTTAGGGCCCGAATTATGAAAAATTTAAGTTTGCGTTAAAAATCACTGTCACTTGTTCAATAAAATGAAACCTTTCTTTAGCTTAATTTTTAAACAATTGCTCTTAAATTTCGACCTGGAAATTGTTTTTAACTTAGCAAGTGCTCCAATTGAACCCTATTTGAGACGCTTTTGTTTGGTTTGTGAGCGGACATCATAACTCTCTCCAGAGTATACGATTTTAACAAAATTCGATTACTTTATTGTCAACATGATTTTAAGTGCAGCTCTCGCGAAGATGAATGATATAATGTGCAGTGGGAAAAACGGGTGGATTATCTATATCAAGACACAGACAATGATATTCCTCGGTACATGAATTTTTGTGTTTTGAAAGTGTGCCACGTGAAAACATTTTATCAATCTTTCTACCCTAAAAGTTGCCGTTTTTCGGGATTTTGATGTATAAAATTTGAATTGCTAGAATATACTAAAAATCAATTCACATAACAATCATTCGGGAATTGAGGCCTTGAATTAAACTAAATAAGCGCTAAGATAGCAGAGAAAAGTCTGTAATAATACTAAAATGAAAAAACGACATAATCATATAAGAATACCACTATACAGAGGATAAAATACTCCTTTGTTCTATCTCGGGTGTTTTTGAACATGTGGTTCACCCACGCCTTCGGTGGGAAAAATGGAATTGGACACTAAAGTTCATCCGGCTAGGGCGATGCACATTATTGACGACAACTATTTTTCTGTGTTTAAAATTTTTTTTTTAAGTATCAGTTCCTAATATATAGTTTACAGGTAATATTTTAGGGTTCCATTTAAAAAAAAAAAACTAAATGGAGTATTTCAGGAAATTTTTCGTAGAGAAAACTTTTAGCTAGTAGATGTTAATAGCATACATATGTACATTATAATTTTTCATGGAAAGCAGATGATAACACTCTATTTATACTAACTTACTTACTTGTTACTAGCAAGAGCAGTCCTCATCCAATATTTTGGCTCTATGGTGCAGTAAGTGCAATGACAGGGGCTATCCTGACCATCACGCCCAAAAAAATTAGGCTCCGAAGCCTGAGTATTTCACTACTAACGCAATCACAACATGTGTACTATTGATTGTCTTTATTCTTCTTTTCCCTCTGGTTGCGCCTAAAAAAAAAAAAAGACTGCCGCAGGTCCTGCAGGGGACTTTGATGACGATTTGTATCCTACAAGGTCTTTTACTCCTTTTATCGTTTAATTTAAATCAACAGACGTACGCGGTCATGTGTTATAAGCTCCACCTACTTTTGTGTAACTTTAATTTAAATCGTTGTTTCCTCAATTAGAACACGTCTTGGACATTTGTTTTTTTTTTAATATTATCGGATGCACCGTACGATTTTAATCATTTGATTAAACATAAAGCGAAACAATTAGGATACCAGAACCAATTTGTGGCTCCCAAACTGCGATATATCCAGGTACAATCGCAGAATTTTCATAATTTATCTAATGAGTTATTTTTAGCTGCTCTACAAGGCATGAATATAAAAATATACGAATAATATTTATGACATATATTGCGGGCGTGCTAGGTGCACTCAATAAATTCACTAAATCACTGATCAGTCGGGATACTGGTGCGTTCTGGGTCGCTTTGGCATTAGTAGTAGGTCAGTCACCCTTGCATTTAGTTTCTTCTGAGTCGCTAACAGAATTCCGTGCATTATTTTCATGTCTTCTTCTGTCATATTCTCGGGTAGAGCTTGACAATATATGGGCTTCTGTATCCACATTTGAAACTGCCTTTGTATTTAAGCCGCTAGTGGTACGACAGTCGCATTTACACTGTATACAATTGTGAAGGGGTCGCAGTAACGACAGTCTGTCACTGCGATAACCCGATGACGCTCTACCTTAACTTGCGCTGTATCTTATACATATATTTAATGCTTTCATTGCTATTGGGACTTCACCTTTTAGTCTGAAAATGTTCAACAAAGATACCGTTATCTTTTGTGCGGAAACCTATGAGTCCACAAGACATGTGACCAATTTCTAATTTGCCTTATTTTTCAAAGGTGTGTGATTATGTGATCATAAGACGAATTTATAATTATCTTGAAATCCTCTGCTCTTAGCCAAGGCATGGATACAGTATACAGTCGGCGTTATTACATGATTTTATTTATCAACAGTCTTACGGAGAGGAAATAGCCGGCTTTATTCGTACCTGACAGGGCGCTTCCGGGCTGTCTTATAGCTGGACGACTTGCTAATTACGGGTCGACTGCGGCGTTACTATTCACATTGGGCGTACCACAGGTGTCTCCACCTCGGCCTATTCTATTCCTTACTTTTATCAATTCAGTGATCTCATTTTCGTGATATTGCCGTGCGATGATTTTTGCTGATGACCTAAAAATATAGAAACAGTGTAGGCCATACTTTTTACAAGACATAATACACTTGTTGAACAAGAACATGAGAGGTGTGGTAGGCTGGTCTGAGGATTAGGGCTTAATTATAAATGAGAGCAAGACTTATGCGGTTTTATACACGACGGTACAATGTCACATACGATCTGATGTAGTTTCCTTAACAAAAATAATTGCGAATTATAGCCATATTGCACTCTCAAGGTGCGTGAAGTCTGGCGTTTAATGGACTAAGTGTATATGGTGGGGCCCTGTTAAAAATTGAATCAATAATTTGGAATTAAGCGCCTTATGCTGCTTTCTGCAGTTATCTGTACACATGTAATTTCACGCGTAGCCTGTATTATGTTACGTAGAGTCTTACATGCAGCGTGCTCCTGCAGCCGTGCAGTGTCAGTTCGCCTTGGCAGCTCACCTAAGCAGGTTGTTCACCAGTAATGGCTTTCCAAGATAATAGAAGATTATTGCATCTTCTATGTTACCCGTATTTTTCTTTGCTTAAAAAAATACTTTATTACAAACTGCTCGTGCAACCTTTCAATCACCTTTGTAGTAATTGATTTATACTATTGTTTCTTTACTTAATATACAAAATTTTAATTATCATCATCTAATTTTGATAAAAAGTGAATATATTATCATACTATGAGTCTTTTGTTGATATACAGTTATTTTCAAGTGTTAGTGTTTCTATTGTGCTTGTTTGCCTATGTATACCTTGATTTATAACTTTTTCATATAATTTCAATTATTTGACTCAAGTTTAGTGACTGTAGGGTTTCATTTAATACTGCTGCTGAAAGATATGATGTTATCGAGTTGGTGGATCGCTTGTGTTCACCCGGCTAACTAGTAGATTACAATATTTGCTTTGTCCCATTGTTCAATTTGATAGGTACTTCTTGATTTTGTTGGTCAGACAAATCATTTGCTTTAATATGGATAATTTGTGTAGTAGCCGAACTATACTGTACAACAAAATTAACAAAGCCTTTACTAATTTTAAGAAACTTGGTCAACAGAAAATGACACGAGGACAACCTAGGGCTAGGTCACAACACATCGAAGGTAACTTTGCACAGTTTAAAGCTAATCATGATGTTGTCTTGTAATCAGACTTTATTGATTACAAGTTTGATCATTTTACGGAGGAGTTCTTTGATACTGTAAAGGACTTGTATTATTGAACCACTGATGATTTTGACGATCATTTGTCGTCCTCAGATGCTGGCCATAGTGATGACCCTCCCAAAGGTTCAAAGTCTGATTGAAAATTAGGAGAATTTTTGTGATGTTTTTCGTGCTATTGTGCATTGGAAAACTGAGGTGCCTCAAATCATTACGTACCAACATTTAAGGGCTCGCCTTAACGTTGAAACGTTAGATCTTATTAAGAATATTCCTTTGACAGAAGAAAGCCATACCCAGGCTTGGAATACGTTGTTACATTATTATGACAACAATCGAATTGCGAATAAGCATCATAAAGTTTCTCAATGTTCTGAAACCTGCGGTTCAGCCGTTTATACATGACAAGAGCAGCCTGACTAGATTTTGTTTTGTGTTGAATAAGCACAAGAGGATCAAAGGGTAGTCCGACTACGTATCGATATATCACGACGATGAGTGAATAGACAATGACTTTTACAATTTACCTGATTTTTACTCAGGCTACGTTTAGTTGATACAAACTCTTCAACTTTCCAAAATCTATAAACTAGATCATCCAATGAGGTAAACTCCACATTTAGGAAAACCAGAGAATCGGTAGCTTTATCTTTTGGATGAGAGGATAGAGGTGCCAATAAAAACCAATCAACTTATGTGGAAGATGCTATTGGTTGATTATCAAGGCATGGATTTAGATGGTTAACTTGTGGAAGTTAAATACTAGACCCTTTTTACAGGCTAGGTTACCTGTCTTAAATGTAACTAAGACCCTTTCCTCCTCGTCATCAAATCCTAATACTGGACAATTGAGGAATACTGGACTTCGTCTGATTCATTTACATTAACAAAGCTATTTGACAGCTTACTTAGTTGTGCTACAGAACAATCAAGAGCTATTGTTAAAGAACTATCTCCCTTTACCTCCATCCAGTTGTTTGCGTCTATTTTCCCTAATTTTGGTTGACGGTCCTATTAGAGTCGGTGGACGCTTCGATAATTCTATGCTAGCTTATGATGTCAAACACCCATTAATTTTGTTTAACAAAGATCATATCACCTTTAGGTTGGTTGATTTTTACCATAGGCTTACGTTCCATGGAAGAGTCCAGCTTGCTCTGATTACACTCTTTCGGAATTTTTGGATACTCAGAGGAAGGCAGACAGTAAGGGCTGATGTAACTCATCATATCCCATGTCGCCGATACAAATCTCTTACTCAAACACAAATTATGAGTAAACTTTCCAGTTCGCGGGTTATACCTTGACAACCGATTAGAAAAACTGGTGAGGATTCGTGGGTCCTATTCGCGTTCGTTTAAGCAGGACTCGACGTAGAGTCACGTTAAAGAGTGACATTGTAATTTTTTTTTGTTGACTAAGGCACTAAGTTTGTAGATGCAGATCCAGAACTTAGGAGATTGTGGCAAACCCTCAAAGGTTCGGTCCCATTCGCTAATAGCTTCTCTTCCATAGGTACTTAAGTGCATTTATAACCCCTCTTCTGCGCCCCACTTCGGGGGAATTTGGAAGGCCGCAGTAAAATCTACCATGCATCACCTAAGTCGACTCATAGGAGAGCAGAAACTTACAGCCATTGAGTATTCTACCTTATTCTGTAGAAAAGAGGCTTGCCTTAATTCAAGGCCTTTGGCTTCATTTAGTGATAATCCTTCAGATCTAAACGTAATTACACCAGCGAATTTTCTTATTTTTGAGCCGTTATACATCATATCTGAACCTAACACTACTTAGAAAAAGATACGTTTAATTCAGCGCTGGAAGCTCGTAACAAAAACTGTAAAACACTTCTTGAAACGATGGTCCTCCGAATATCTTACTACCTTACAGTCTAGATTGAAGTACTTTATTACAAACTGTGCGTGCAATCTTTCAATCACCTTTGTAGTGACTGACTTATAATAGTGCTCTTCACTTTATGTACAAAATTACATTTATCATTATTTTATCTTGATGAGAAGTGATTATTTTTTCATGATTTAAGTCTTTTTTTGGTATACAGTAATTTTCAAGTGTTAGTGCATTGTGCTGAATGTTGTTTTTCTATTGTGCCTTTTTGCCTATTTATACCTGGCTTTATTTCTCCTTCTCAATGCTGACTTTTTCAAATATTATACAGTCCACTTAAGCTGATTTTGAACAGGCCCTTGCACGGAGTTCTGCAGGAAGTTGGCAAGTGCACTAATTCTGCCTCATAATAATGCTGCTCAGTTCATCCTGGCCCATTAGGCTTACCCGAAATTCGATCCAGTGCTTGCTTAATTCCATGGTACCTTGTATTCATTATTTAGAATGGACTGCCGAGCTATAACATTCTTACCGACGTTAAGGCTGTCTAACGTTGCCCACGCGTAGATAATACTTCCATAACATTACAATGTACCAGTCATTGACCAGGGGCTGCCCATTTTACCTGTGAGCCCTCTTTCAGTCGATCAGTGACTTGCAGCGATCTATGAGGTGAGGCAGGTTGGCATTTTGTAGGCTTTTCACTTCTTGTGCATAGTATTTACGTTCATTCACAGTTATGGCGCTTGTACTTATGTCTGATTAAGGACGTTTACAAGCTATATCAAAATATATACGATTTGGCTGAATTGTAGACATGTTTCAGCTCGCTATAAAAAAATAAACATAGAAATTTCTCAGATTTTGTGGCCACGTAATTTAGCACATATAAAATGACAAAGTTGAAGCTTAAACATAGGCTCTTATGACAATTTTCAAAAAGTTTATATCTTTGGACTCAGATGTACTATTTATAATGTTTGAGGCTTAAATTGTTGGTATTTTAGTAAAGAACCAACCTTTAAAAAATGAGCATTGTTTATCACGTAGTTGTTTGCTGAATAAAAAATACTGTTTCCGAATTTACTTATGTTGGTAATGCGTATCCGAAGTTCTTCTGCAAGCGCGGAAAATGCACATATGATTTAAACTGTTAACGATTATAGTTTGCGGATATTGTACGATGGATGTGTGTATACAAAACATAAAAATTTTGTTTCAAGTAAAAGAAAATTTGTTGTGACATGATCTAAGTCCACCATTCGATTATCTTCAACAAAAATACTTTTTACAGTTTCTTTTCGTTGTATATCATCACCTAGTGATGTAGCACATTTAGAATTTTTCAATCCGAGTTTTTGTAGTCTACAATACTTATTATCTTTCTTTATTGTTGGGAATTTTTCTGTTGCACTTAAACAAAGTCTATTTTGCTTTTCGTCCATTTTTAAGGTAACTTAAACATAAACAACCTCTCTCTCTATCTCTGTCTCTTGTGTATATATATACTAGTGGGGCTTCGCCCCCTGCGCGCCAACCCCCCAATGTATGTATGTTCGTTACCGTTTATCGCTACTAACTTAGGGTTGCGTTGCAAAATTTAACTAGTTATTTTGCAAAATTATACATATATTATGATGTCCATGCAGTTGAAAAAAGACTTAAGTTAAATCCAAATTTACTTTAAAAACACTTAGAAATTCTGAAAAAACTTCTAAATAAAAACCCTATATCGAAAAGTTATAAATATCTATATAAGATTACAAAATCACAAAATTTACCTGAGTACAAAATGTTTTTCTTGCGTAAAAATGGTGAACAAAATAATAGGTACAACAAACCAGTAAAAGCTGAGTGTGGTTCAATTATAGTTTCTCATACTGAAATTTTTGATGACTTTGATTCATGTTTTTATCCTAAAAACCTTCCAGATAATATGCCAACTCATACTTATTTAAATAAATTATCTAAATATGTAGATCCTATGGTTTTTCCTTTGTTTTTTTCATCTGGTGATTTAAGTTGGAGTACAAATTATTTAAAATCAAAAAGAAAAAATTAAAACCATTTCAAGTTTGCAATATTACATTTACATATTATCGTATAGACCAAAAAATTTTCAATTTGATCCTTTATTAAGAGCAGGAAAATTGACACAATACTTTTTAAATGCTTATATTATTGCAGAAAATAATCATATGAACTTTGTAAGAAATAATCAAAAAAATTTATGTATTGAATGTTATGAAGGATTATTGGTTCATGTTATGAATAGTGCATTTAATGTTACACATAATTTTGAACAAAAAGAAAAGATTGGAAACCTTTTTATCTTACCTTCAACATATATAAGTGGACCTAGATATATGCAACAGCATCATCAAAATGCAATTGCTATTATGGTAAAATGCGATCTTTTTATAACTGTCTCGTGTAATCCAAAATGGAAAGAAATTAAGAATGTACTAAAAAATTTCCCAAAGAACACTTTACCAAATGATATACCAAATAGAACAGTCCGATTGTTTCATACGAAATTACAATTAATTGTGGATGATATTACAAAATACCACTTATTTAACAAAATCATATCTTACGTTCATACTATTAAATTTCAAAAAAGACGACTGCCACATGATCATATATTAGTAACAGTGCATCCTAATAAGAAAATAATGACTCCTGATGATTTTGATAATCATATTTCTGCCGAAATTCCTTCTAATGCTGAAACGTTAAAAAAAATAGTAATTAAACACATGTTACATTGTCCTCATAATATATAGTCCATGTTTAAAAAATAATCACAAAATTTTTCAAAAAAATTTTTCAAAAGATTTTCGTGAATGTATATCTATTAAAAAAAAATGGGTATCAAGAATATAAAAGAATAAACAATGTTTCAGACAAAAATATGTACAGAATTAAAAAAAGTAATGAAAAATTTTTTGTTGACAACTCAATGGTTGTACCGTATAATAAGTTTTTATTAATGAAATACAAATGTCACATAAACGTTGAATACTGTGCATCAATACAATGCATAAAATACATATACAACTATATTCATAATAGAAACGATAGAAAATTTTGTAAAATACAAAAAGATATAAATTGCGAAAATGAAGTTTATGATGAAATTAAACAATACATCGATGCACCATATTTAAGTCCAATGGGAGCCGCTTGGAGATTACAAGAATATCCCGTCTGCGGTAGGTCATTGTGTAGTAAATTTACCAGTACATCTTGAAAATAAACAAAATATAGTTCTCGATGGAAACCAAATTTCTAAATATTTGAATAATTACAGAATACAACTTACAAAATGGTTTGAAATAATTAAAACAGATGAATTTGCTCAAAATTTAAAATACGTAAATATTCCAGAACATTATAATTTTATTAAAACGATTAAAAAATGGGAAAAAAGACAACGTTGCAGGAAATATACTGCAATAGGTAGATTAAATGTAATATCTCTGAAAGACCAAGAAAGATTTTACATGAAGTTGATGATGAATAAAAAAACATGGTTGTATATTTTTTCAAGATTTAAAAACATATGAAGGTAAAACATATATAACTTTTAAAGAAACGGCAATTAGCATGGGTTTAATTGAGCATTATTTACAAATTTGTACTATTTTTGTAGAAGCTAGCGTTATTATGTTACTGAATCAATTAAGGAAATTTTTCGCATGGTTTTTACTTGCAGAAAATATTGAAGGTGATGAAATCCGAAAAATGTTTAAAAGCAAGTTTACAGAAGACTTTAAAATAAATAAAGAAAATCAATCTATTTTACATTTAAATGAAATATTTAAATTATAAAGTAAATGTTGTGAAAATTTTAATCAACCTGTTTCAGTGAATATTATTCTAGATGTAAATAACAATGATAAGGAAATTGAATTAAGTTCAAAAATGGTCGATGATGCGAATGAGATTAAGGAGGCTCACACCTAATATAAAGCTCATATTTTGAATACTTTGTCAAAAATATTTATTAGAAGTTATAACAAGTTTCACTAAAACAGAAAATAATATAGCTAATGTTACAAATCGTGCTATTTTTTTCATAAAATTTTGTTGCCAAATTTTTCAGATACCATTGATTAAAAAAAATTTTTTTAAATTGACTTAATCTTCTTTAATTTACATCTAATTTTTTATTTTTTTGGCTTATTCTCTTTCTTGAATAAATTCATTAGGAGTCACCGACATAAAATTTGAAAAAAATTCAATAGGTTTTCAGAAAATTCAATTGTTTATACAGAAATACGAATAATACGTGAACAATTAAATTTTTGCAGTAACATTGTTGGAAACATAGTTTGGAAGGAAGTTATTGAAAATAACAATTAGGAATGGTAAAAAATTACAATATAATAGATAGTTAATAATATACATGATACAAATAAAAGTTCAAATACGTCACTAAGGTCTTTTTAAAAAAGGTTTTCAATATTAAAGAATAAATTTAAAAAAGTGGATGTGGCCTATGGACCTTAATATCACAACAAACCTAAAATTATTCCATGTATTCGAAATATATATATGAAATTGCTTTTTATGGTAATAGTGTTAATGTTACTAAGAGGAATTAGGGAACAACTTAAAAAAAGCGCTCCTGGATGATTACCGCAAGGTAAAGTGGAAAAATCATCATTTAATATTAAATATATTAAATTAGGAAAAATACAGCTCCTAAAAGAAGAAAATTATTTTTTTACGTTAAATCACGAAAAAAACAAGCGAATTGTCCTTGAGG